>JAKVIS010000314.1:0-87639 GCA_033119425.1 Bufotes viridis
CCCAGAAAAATGTCTGCCCTCGTCAGTACTTGATCTCCTCTTCTACCATTGAAATAAGCTGCACATTTAATGTATAAGTTTTGTCGTTTTGGTTCAGGGGCCCTTTAACATTCGCTCCAGTAGTTATCACTATAACTACAATATCTTTTATACATTTGCTGGTCTTTCTGCTTCCATTGAAAGTGACTACAATCAGATTTGTGCATTTCATTTTCTCTCTGGCTCGGTAACCTCCTTTTAGTATTTAGGTCACATACACTTCATTCCACAGGCAACTTTAGTTGACGGATTCCATAATGTCTGATTCAGCATAATACGGAATAACATCCGTAAAAAAACAAATCTGTCCTAGCATTCTGCTGCTCCTTCTCAGGATTTCATACTACACATAGAACATTCCAGTAAAACATAGGGATGTATAATACATTATTGTACTGGTGTTTAAGGTCACATCTTCACCATAGTAATCTATACCATCCACGCTCATGCATCCCTCACACTATAGTGCATACTGTACATTCAACAGATCAGATAACAATGCTTAACATAGAGGGATATATTGTATAAATCTAGACTAGAGCAATTGTACTCATATACAGTACTTAAAAAAGTACTGTATATGTTTTCCACATTTTTTCACATTACACCCACAAACTGAGGCTACTTTCACACTTGCGTTTTTGACTGATCTGGCAGGGATCAGCAAAAACGGTTCCGTTACTGATAATACAACAATCTGCATCCATTATGAACGGATCCGGTTGTATTATCTTTAACATAGCAATGACGGATCCGTTATGAACACCATTGAAAGTCCAGATCCGTTTTCTATTGTGTCTGAGAAAACGGATCCGTCCGCATTGACTTGTATTGTGGGTCATGCCGTCCGTTTTTCTCCGCATCCCATGACGGAAAGAAAACCGCAGCTTGCTGTGGTTTGCTCTCCTGTATGGCAGCCCAACCAAACAGAACGCTATGCATTTTGGAGCATTCCGTTCTGTTCAGTTACGTTTTGTCCCCATTGACAATGAATGGGGGAACAGAAGCGTTTTTCTCCGGTATTGAGATCCTATGACGGAAGTGTGAAAGTAGCTTTAAATGTATTTTAGACCAAAACAAAGTAGCAAGTATGTGTAACGTGAAAAGAAAATGTGGTTTTCAAAATGTTTAATTACTACAAATCTGGAAAGTGTGGCATGTATTTGTATTCAGCCCCCCTGAGTCAATGCTCTGTAGGACCACCTTTCACTGCAATTACAGCTGCAAGTCTACCAGCTTGGCACATATAGAAATTTTTGCCCATTGTTCTTTGCAAAATAAGTCAAGATTGAATGGAGAGTGTCCGTGAACAGCAATTTTCAAATCTTGCCACAGATTCTCAATGCGATTTAGGTCTTGACCATTCTAACACATGAATATGCTTTGATCTAAACCATTCCATTGTAGCTCTGTCTGTATGTTTAGGGTCATTATCCTGCTGGAAGGTGAACCTCCGCCCTAGACTCAAGTCTTTTGCAGCCTGTACCAGGTTTTCCTCCAGGATTGCCCAGTTTTTAGCTCCATCCATCTTCCCATCAACTGTGACCAGCTTCCCTGTCTCTGCTAAAAAAAAACATCTCCACAGCATGATGCTTGTTACCATCATGTTTCACGGTGGTGTGTTCAGGGTAGTGTGCAGTGTTAGCTTTCTGCCACACATAGCATTTGCACTTAGGCCAAAAAGTTCAACTTTGGTCTCATGTCACCAGAGCACCTTTTTCCACATGTTTGTTGTGCCCCCTGCATGGCTTGTGGCAAATTACAAACTGGATTTCTTATGGCTTGCTTTCAAAAATGTCTTTCTTCTTAGCACTCTTCCATAAAGGAGTTTGTGGAATACATGACTAATAGTTGTCCTGTGGACAGATTTTCCCACCTAAGCTCTCTGCAGCTCCTCCAGAGTGACCATGGACCTTTGGCTACTTCTCTAATTAGTGCTCTTCTTGCCTAGGCTGTCAGTTTAGGTGGATTGCCATGTCTTGGTATGTTTGCAGCTGTGCCTTATTCCTTCAATTTTCAGATGATGGATTTAACAGTGCTCAGTGAGATGTTCAGAGTTTGGGATTTTTTTTATAACCTAACCCTGATTTACATTTCTCCAAAACTTTATCCCTGACCTGTATGGCATGTTCCTTGGTTTTCATGATGCTGTTTCATCACTAATGATCACAAACCACTGAGGCCTTCACAGAACAGCTGTAGTTATACTGAGAATAAATTACACACAGGTGGACTCTATTAGGTGACTTCTGAAGGCATTTGGTCACACTGGATTTTCTTTAGGGGTATCAGAGTACAGGGGGCTGACTATAAATGCACGCCAAACTTTTCAGATTTTTATTTATAAAATTTTTTGAAAAACATGCATGATTATCTTTTCACTTCACACATACATACTTTCCACTTTATGTAGGTCTATCACATAAAATACATTTAAGTTTGTAGGTGTAACATGAACAAATGTGGAAAAGTTTAAGGGTACTTTCACACTTGCGGCAGGACGGATTCGGCAAGCTATTCAGCTGCCGTGCTGCGCCATAGCTCTGCCCCCGCCCCATTATAGTCAATGGGGACGAAGTGGCAGCACGGCAGTGCACGGGCACTTGCAGCAGGATGGATCCGTCCTGCCGCAAGTGTGAAAGTACCCTAAGGGGTATGAATACTTTTTCTAGGCACTGTATATACCACAAGGAATGATGATGTAGCTCTCTGTACTCTCATTTTACAACTTGCTCTTAACATCTATCCATCTATCTGATTCTGGCCAGAAAAAATATACTATAGAAAAGAGGTTGTTGGTTATTGAACTATATACTTGATGGATATAGGGGGTAATGTGTGTTCACAATTGACTAAAGTATCTATTGTTCTAATTGTGTTGCATATACTAGTTACACATAATCCTTCAATTATACAACATTAATTTATAGATGAATTCTAACCTTCATTACCATTTCTTATTAGATAAATGTTACAGACTGGTGATATGGACAATGGTTGTGTAACCACTATGCCAACTAACCAGTCTGGCATTGGGCTAGACGTGAGGGTGTTATCCTGCTGGTCTCCTGGTTTTCACCCTTTACCCCCTATACAGGGATCTGGTCTTTGCTGCAGGGGAACCACCAGGCTGCTACCTCTTGGAATAGTTGTGGTGCAGTTGCCAGCTGACACACTGAGTTAGAGCCACCAGAGCAAGGTGCCAGAAGCACAGGCAAGATCATAGACAGAACCAGACAAGGACTGACAGTCAGAACACAAGCAAATTCAAGACAAATCACTGACAGAACCAGACTGCTGGCAAACAGGTAGAGAACATGCAAAATCCATGGAACAGACTTGGTGACACACTCCGGACCTAGCAGATACATACACAAAGTAATGGAAAAATGAACTGCCATTGAACACAATGGCCTCAATTCAAATGCACAAGTGCTGATGTTGTTGCGCACAGTACAATAACAACAAGTGAAACTCCACAGTAACGAGTATGTAGCACTTTGTTAAATGCTGCCATTATGACTGCCATTGCTACCTCGTGGGGTAGGGCATTCCATAATCTAACTACTTTAACTGTAAAGAACTCTTCCTATATAGATGTCTAAATCGCCTTTCCTGCAAAAAGGCTAAAAAGTTACAACTTGCATTCCTAATAAGGTTGTGATTCAACTTTCCTATTATATAAGTATACTAGCAGAAGAACCCGACTTTGCACGGGTATATTTCATATATTTCATTTAATGTTTGTGTGTCGTTAAAAGATATCTACAGTATCCCCCATAACAGTGAACTCTACAGCAGCACAGTAACAATTAAATCCACAGCCCCCACCCCTTAACACTGATCCCCCACAGTGCCATGCCTCCTTAAAAAGGGATCTACACAGAAGCCTATCCCCTTAACTTTGACCTTCATAGCAGCCCGCCCCCTTAACAGTGAGTTTCACAGCCCCCCACTCCCTTGACAGTGACCTCCTCAGGGGTCCGCCCCCTTAACAGTGACCTATAGAGCACCCCACTCCTTAACACTAACTTCCATAGGCGACCGTCCCCTTATCTGTGATCTCCACTGTTCCCTGCCCCTTAACAGAGACCTCCACAGCACCCGTCCCTTTAACAGTGACTGCTACAGTACCCCGTTCCCTTAACAGTGACCTCCACAGTACCCCGCTCCCTTAACAGTGACCTCACAGTACCCTGCCACCTTAATAGTAGCATCCACAGTGAACGCCCCTTTAAAAGTGAGCTCCACAGCAGCTGCTCTTTTAATAGTGGTCCATGCCCCCTTAAGAGTGACCTCCATACCAGCTGCCCCTTTAATAGTGGCCCCTGCCCCCTTAAAAGTGACCTCTACAGCGCCCTGCCACTTTAAGGCTAGGGCTACGCGAAGACATGTTTCGCGCAACATTTTGTCGCACTAATGTCTAACAACAATTTTTATAACGATAGGCTATAGTGTGACACTGCGACATGCTGCGACTGCAACATGACAGTCGCAAAAAATCCATCTAAGATGAACAGTCGCAGCATATCATATGTCGCAGTGCGCCATAGACTATCATTATAAAAATTGTCATGCGTCATCAATCTCGCAGTGTAGTTGTGCCCTATATTGTCGCACGACACATGTCGTCGTGTAGCCCTAGCCTAAAGCTGTGAAGAAAAATGACTGGGTTGTTATGGAACCCTGGAGTAAAATTGTGTCTATGTGGAGACTAAGGGCCTGCGAGCTTCTATTGGCTGATAAGGGACATGTGACCGTGTGTATGGCAGTTGGGATATGAAAAGCAAGACTTGCAGGCTTCTACTAATGCAGGTCATTTTTTGGGAGTAGCTCAGGAACGGTACGAGAACCTTCCTGGAAACCTGATGTACCTGTGTGCCAAATTTGGTGAAGATCTGTCCAGTCGTTTGGTCACACATAAAGACAGACACATAGACAGACAGACGTTCAGACAGACAGACAGAAACTCATTTTTATATATATAAGAGATAGGGAAAGCAAAACTCCAGGCTGAGTAGTCCCAGGGGTAGTTTTGAATCATAGTCCACATGTGACCTCATGAACATAGCATTCACTAGACATCCATTTAAAACATTTTTTTTCTTTTTGCCTGGAAATTCTATATATAAAATTGGGTTAGTTTGAGATGCTGGTTAAATTTTGTGGACTACAGAGGCTGAATTTCAGTTGAGAGGTTTTAGGATGAGTTTACAGACTTCTAATCCCCCAGCTGATGGCAGCTTAAGAATCAGAAGTGAGAAAGCACTAGATCCCCTTAAAGCCTGTGTATTAATAAAGTACGTCCAGACGCACCAATCCCCCAACGTTTATTGTGACATTTTCTAGAGTTGTGTATTCTTTAAGATGTTGATGTCTTATTTGGGTAGTTTGCCATGAAAAGCAGATGAAGCTGAACAATCCTGCATGCTACTCTATAGACACAGTGGTGTATTAAGTGTGAACAATGGTCTCTAATACTTTGGATCAGTCATTATTTTAGAACATATGCATACCAATTTTTGTTTTGCTTATTTGCTATGCAAGATTTCCAATAAAATATTGTTCCATAACATTACAAAGTAAAGGAATGGTGACTACATTTACAGAAGATTTTCCAACATACCCATTAAATTTGGAACACATTGTTACACACTGTTGAAAGATTTCTATGTCTTTGGATGAACTGATGGTATTGATGGTATTGTTTCATTTTTTTTCATGAGAACTTAAAGGAGTCCAGAATTTTGATACAGATGCCCTATCCTCAGGATAGGCCAGCAATATTACATTGGTTCGTGATTACATCCCAAAACCTATTGGTCAGCTGTCTAGGGTTAGCTTCAGCACTGGAAGTAGACGTCGAACTATACAATTCTTTCCATTGTGTACTGGGTGGAGATAATTACTGCAGTGCTGCTCCCATTCACTTCCAACACTGGAGATTACAGCACAAGGTAATAGCTGATCGGCATGGTTGTGGGCTGTCAAACCCTTGCAGATCTGTGATATCGGTGGCCTATCTTGAGCAGAAGCCCTGATATAACTCCTTTAAAACATAAAGTCAGAATATTTTAGGAGGGGTATGTGGAACCAGGCTGGAAGCCACTCATCTCTCCCTGCTTCATAGAATTAGCAAACTCATAGATGTAAAGATTCTCAAATGATCCAAGAAGCTGCCCAAATTTCACGAGATTGAGATAGTTATCTTCAAATACATATTTATCATGATATAAAGGCAGGGGTGGACTGGGAACTTAAAGTGGCCCTGGAAAAAAACCTAAAAGTAGCCCCATGTTGTAGGTGGGTCGAAATTGACAGAAGGCGGGCAACACAAGTAGACGGGGCCAACACATGTAGGCAGGGACAAGAGATGTAGAAGGAGCTAGCAGTAACATAGTGCAGCACAAAATACAACCCCAGCAGAATGAAATACCACAGTGCAGCACAAAATACTGCTTTTATGGTTCCCCCGCTCTGAGATTGGAGCCCCGGGCCGATCATGAGGTGGACCCTGCCAGTCTGATATTGATGACCTATCTTTTCTTAAGGAAAGGCTATCACTATCTAAATCCTGGAAAACATGAAAAACAAGTAATCTGACAGATTAAGCAGATTTTATGACGCTTAATTAGTTATGACACTGAAAGCTGTAGTAGGAATAATCTTTATGTCTACGACCAACTCTGTTTAAACAAATCAATTGAGCAAATGTTAATAAGGGAATCGGCATATTGTAGCTCCCAATTACTTTATACCTATTGCACTATGTGTATACTGGTAAAAATACAGGGAAGGAAAAAACAATCAGTTAGACATAATAAATATTATATAAAGAACAGCAGTTTCATTAGGACTATTTCAGTGACACAATATGTCACTATTATACTGACCTAGAAAACAAGTCACCCTGGAATACGAAAGTGGAGTAAATCAAAGAAGGTGATGCTCAGTACATGAGGCGTAGATCATTATAAAAGCATGTAGGAAGTATATCTCACAGGAGATGAAGAAGAGATGTAGTGATAAGTCATTGTCCCTCTTACCCACCAGACAGGCTGCAGTTTATCACAGGAATGTACATCAATATGAAAAGAATACTCAATTCCCAGTTTACTAGGCAATGATAAGTAGCGGACTATTTAAAGAGGTTGTTTGGGTTCAGAGCTGAATTCGGACTTAAGCTCCCCTTCACTCGTTTACCATGTCTGAATGGAGCATCGGAGCATTTCTTGCTCTAATGCTCCCATTTGCAGGGCAAGTGCTTTTTCTTTAGTATCGGTGACGTACCGGGCTTCTCATGGGTATGCTAGGCGGAAGTCATTGACACAAATAGGCGGTCTTTAGCGCTGTCCTGGGCTGTTTTACAGGCTAGGCCAATGCTAAAGACCGTCCATTAGTGTCGGTGACATCACTGGGATCACTGCTAGGTGGAAGCTTCCACCTAGCATACTGAAAAAAGGCCAGGTTCATCACTGGCAGTGAACAAACAGCCCTTGTCTTGCTATGCACTCATACATGGTAAATAAATGAAGGGGAGCTCTGAACCCGGACAATCCCTTTAAGGGGCGTTCCCAAGTCACAAATTACTAGGATATGACATCATATAATTGGTTAGGGTCTGACCTGATACGGCACTTTGGCCCTTTCACAGCTATTCACTGCACATTTGTGCCTCAGCCGCACTGAGCAGTGGAACTGCAACACAACTCCACCGCAGTCAGCAGTGTCGGCTGTAGTTTACTGCACAACCGGTGGCTGACAGCATCGCTGTGCAATGGAAAACTGAATAACCGCTGTGACCTCTTCATTCTCAGGATTGGTGAGGACCCAAGAGGTTGGACCCCATATAGCAATGGCATATCCGAATAATATGCTATCACTTTATGAGATGGGGAATACCCCTTTATGGGGTCTAGCTACATATGCACACATGCTGCTCAAAGATGGTATATACAGTACTACCAGGCCCAGTTAGGTTTTATCAATATCATGTGATTTGTATAAAGATTAACATTGAGGTTTAGCATTTAGTTTTAAGAAGATTACATGTAAAAAGAAATCAGGGATATAATCCAGGATTTACAAAATGTCTAAAGATTAAAGTTTAGTTAAATATTAGGACACAATATGCCATGTATCAGGGGCGGCATCCTTCTGCAGATTCTGAGGTAATACCGTACTTACTCATAGTATACAGAATAAATAATGCACAACTTCTGCTGTGATGGCAGGGACGTTGGATGGGCCCCAGTGCTAAATGCATATTTGGATAGAAGAATACAGTACCACATACCCCTTACATCCAGTGACCTCTCCTCCGATGTAGATGTTCTCTTTCCTCATCTTCTTCATTTGGCCCAGACAACACATCCTTCAGCCATATAGACATCTAAGATTCCTCACTTTTTCAATGATCCTGCTGGTGCCTCAATAGTGTTATCTTGCTGATACCCCTAATACTGTGCTAATACTGTCCTAATACTGTAGAAATAACAGTGCCCTACAGGTAGTCCTCAAAGTGCCACCAATAGTAATAATTCTCTCCCAGAGTGCTCTAATTAGTAATAGCCCCAATAATGATAATGCTCCAGAAGAGTGCCCTATTAGTAGTAGTGCCCTCCATATTGTGCCCAATAATAATAATGCCCACACAGAACCCCCAGGAGTAATAATGTCCCACAGTGCCCCCAGTAGTAATAAGGCCCCTAAAGTGCCCCCATTAGTTATAAGGCCCATCCATAAAGCCCCTTGAAGAGTCCCCAGTAGTTATAATGCCTCCTATAGTGTCTCAAATACTTATAAGGCCCTCTCTAGTCCCCCAGTAGATATTATGCCCCCTACAGTGCCCCCAATAATTAAAATGGCCTCCTGCAGAGCCCCAGTAGTTATAATGCCCTATATAGTGCTCGTAATAGAGATAATTTCCCCTGTGGTACCCCCAGTAGATCTTATAACTCTTATAGTGCCCCTAATAATTATGTTTAAACTGAGTTTATTGAAACAGTTTTTGTATAATATATAACATGACATATGCATTAAAGAGATTTTGCATAACATCATAAAGAGTCGACTATGTTATTGCATTGTCTATAATACCTTGTTTTCGTACAATGAAGTCACTAATAATATCAAGGAACAAAGAAACAGTGACAATGATGTCACCAAAACCTTATATGTATAAACAACATTTGTAGTGACAGACATAAAGAAGATGGAAAGTATGAAGAAAGAAGGGGAGAGAAATAGGAGAAAAAAAAAAAGGGGGGGGGGGAGGGGGGGGAGGGGAGGCCTCAACATGAATTATGCAGCATGATGCAGAAGTTAAGAAGCAATCAGATCCATGAATTCAGACGAATTTTGTGCTGTAGCCCAGCTTGACCATAACTGGAGGTATTTGGAAGAAGTATCGGAAAACTCAGGTGTCCCTAATAATTATAATGCCCCAGTAGTTATAATACACACTGTAATGCCACTAGTAGTTATACTAGTAGGTATACTAGTAGTTATAATTGCCCTCTGTAGTACCCCCACAGTAGGTATAATGTCCCCAATAGTGCCTCACAGTAGGTAAAATATATCCTTATGCTACCTCCAGTAGTTATAATGCCCAATGCAGCACCCTCAGTAAGTATAATACCCCCTATAGTGCTACTAATAGGTATAATGCCCCCTTTGGTGTCACTAGTAGGTATAATATCCCCTGTGGTGTCCTCAACACTATAGTGCACCCATTTAGTGACCCCAGTACTTATAGTGACCTCCCTATAGGTATAATGCCACCTTCACATAGTGCCCCAGTAGGTATAATACCCCCTCAGTGCCCCCAGCACTTTAAGTACTAGGAAATTAGAGAACCAACTGGTCCTTCCACATCCAGAGTGTCGCTGCCATGTCAGTGTGATGTCTGCTGGATCCGGAACTAGTTCACTGTGGAGAATAATCACATAAGGAAGAGATGGTAACCCCCCCTGTGAAATCCCCAGCCCCAGGGGGCACCGTCCTGTCCCTGTAAGACCAAGCCATCCCAATGTATAACAGGGTAATCTAGATTTGGACGGTACTATCTCTCCTTGGGGACAGTGCCTTAATTGGCGTGAGGAGACTTATAGGCCGTACATGCACCTCTGGAATTCTGGGAAGAAAGGGGTGTAAATGAGCTCTTTTTTTTTTTTTTTTTTCTCAAATAATTTTATTGATTTTTGAAAATTAATAAGACAGTAAGTCCCAAATGCAAATGAGCTCTTAACAAGCTCTGCCTCTAATGCCACCAGATGTAAGGCAGCTATCCTGTAAGTCAATGTTTGACCCTTTAAATAGGCCTTTAAACATGACTCAGATATTAAATAAGACAGCACCTCAGAGCTCATTTGCATCCCTTTGTTCCCTGGGTACTCTAGGGCATTGCTTTCCCATAGTGCTACCACACAGTTCTAATGCCCACATTGTGCCCCTCACAGTAGTTATGCCCACATCCTGCCCCCTCACAGTAGTTGTGCCCACATTGTGCCGCTCACAGTAGTTGTGCCCTCATTGTGCCCCTCACATTAGTTACTGCAAGAAAATTTAGACTAGCGCATCCATAGTCACAGGTGCACATCCATAAAGCTAGCATGCAGACAGCAAACAAAAATGTATGGCAGCACACTGTTATACATGCAAACAATAGAATTAAGGATTAGGGATCCTATGCTCATTATGCTCATTACAGAAGTTATATCTATGTTGTGGCCCCTTCACTCCCATTATGTCCTGCTTGTGCCTCCCTTACAGAAGCAATGTGTACCTTTGGCCCCTAGTGCCCCCTCCAGCTCTATAAAAAAAAAAAAGAAATACTCACCTATTTCACTAATGATTGGGCAATAGGTTCAGCAGCAGCAGACAGGGTCACACACACATCGCACTGCTGGTTGTGAAGGAGGCTGATTCCCGGGCTTTCACTGCTCCTCCTATACAACCAGAAGCACGATGTGTGTCCTGCTTGGGAGCATCGGGGTCAGCAGCACAGTTACGCAGGGAGCAGATGGCCCCCTGCTCCACCATCTAAATGAACTGCCTGTCAGGTGCGCCCTTACTCCGCTGCACCCCTGCCATGCCCATATCTCTGTCTTCTACAGGGGCTGAAATACGAAGACTTAAAGCAACCCTGCCACCCAAACTCTGCTTGGGCTGGGCAGAGCTCGAGCAAAACTGTTAAGGAGTTAATGTGATGTCAAAGTCTCAGACACTTCACTTTCAGAAGTTTTCAACCAATCTGATTGCATTTTAATATATTTCCTATGTAAAATATATTGGTCCTGTTGTCACAAGGTTTTATGTTGAACTATGGTAGTGATAGAGACTCTGATTCCAGCTCTATGCCATTTACTAGCTTTCTTGCAGCAGTTTTCTTATAATGACTGTATATCAGATGCAGTGCAAGTCGAGCGCTATGCGACTAGAGCAGTGAGCTCCTCAATGAGGGTAGATGTGTGGAGGGAGCTTGCTGCTCATGAATATCGAGCACTTAAGTGCCCACTAAAATCATTTAACGCAGTGGTCCCCATGACCGGGCCGTGGACCGGATGATGTGGTACTGTATATCGGTACAGGGAGTTGTCTTCATCCTGGTTATGACACTGTCCAATTGCTGCGGACCACTGCTTCACAGCCACGGAGAAGATGAGCTGTTTTTTTGAGAAATACCTAAACTCACAAGAAGAGCGTGTCTTCTCCCTGACTGGGAAGCAGTGGTTCGCAGTAATTGGACGGCGACACAGCCAGGGCGAAGACAACACCCGGTGAGCAGAGAGGAAATCTCCAGTCTCCTCCTCCTTGTACCTACTAGGAAACCTGTGTAGACGTACCCTTACAGTGCAACTTTAAAGGGGGTAAGAGCGGCAAACTGGTATGATTGTCTTAACAATTATTGTCATATAGCTTCATAATGAGATCTGAGCAAATATCTGGCCATTTGCTTAAGATGTGATATAACAGTGCCCCCTGTATATGCTACTGGATAATTACATACACACCGCCGCCTATATACACGTGTATAGGTTCGGCAATAAGTAAAATGAAATAATATAAGCAGAGACATACACGAGGCCCAGGGTTAAAGCTTATGAGGGCATTTTCAATCCTTTTACTACAATTTCACAAAATAAATTTCTTAAAAAGATATAAATACATTTTTTTATGTTTTGGCCTTTCTAAGAAAGGATAGATGACTTAAATGGGGTTAAAACCATTAGTGAACTGCTCAATAAATATTCATTCACAAAATCAATATGCTATTAAGTCTTCATTACACGGGTTGGGAACTGAACTGTCAGCTTTCACATAAAAATTTTTAGATAGGCTTTATTTTCTGATCTGTGTACTAGCCAAATTTGGATCCTCAAACCACTGCAAAATATGGGTTTATATTATATGGGCAGCATGGTGGCTAGCACTGGTGCCTTACAGTGCTGGGGTCCTGTGTTCAAATCCAACTAAGGACATCTACGTGGAATTTTTATGTTCTCCCTGTCTTTGTGTGGGTTTCTTCTGGTTGCTCCGGTTTCCTCCCTCACTCCAAAGACATACTGATAGGAAATTTGGATTGTGAGCTCCACTGGGGACAGCGAGTGATGCTAATGTCTATAAAGTGCTGTGGAATAAGGAAGTGAAATAAATAAATCATATAGTTGCATAGTAAATTATGCTGAAGAATGACACATGTCCACCATGTTCAAGCTTTCTTAAACATGGATGTTTAATCCATAGGAAGAATAAACAGAACCCTAGGTAAGATTTTAGCTAATTTGGCCAGATGGGGAAAAAATCCCTCCTGACCCTTCAAGGCATTTGAATAATTTTCCAGAACGAATAAAAAACATTCTTTCTGCTTTAAAGGGCATCTGTCAGCAGATTTGTCCCTATGACACTGGCTGACCTGTTACATGTGCACTTGGCAGCTGAAGGCATCCGTGTTGGTCCCATGTTCATCTGTGTCCACATTGCTGAGAAAGATGATGTTTTCATATTTGTAAATGAGCCTCTAGGGGCAACCGAGGTTTTGCTATTACACCTAGAGGCTTGGCTCTCTCTGCAACGTCTGGGTTCCGGCTCCATCCCACCCCTCGGATGCTGCAGGTCCCGGTTTACCCATGTCAACATCCTGTTTGACTCAGATCAGCAATTCTGGCCACAGTGCTGACATGTCACATGACCCAGGGATGTGACATGTCACTGCTGCGGCCACTCAGCGATAACGTGACAAGCATTAAACAGGATGTTGTCGCATGTAGTCCCGGTCCTGATGTGCCTGAGGGTGGAGCGATGGAGAGGAAACCCAGCAGCGGTGATCAGATAAGTATGTCCACCACCACTGGTCTGACCAGGCTGTGGGGGTCTGAAAAAAAGCTCAAGAATGTAAACACCCCCTTTCCCATGGCAATATTAACAATGGAAATAAGTCCTTATGTTGACCTCTTGCTACCTTGTTGCAAATTTTATTCATCATCAACTATTTTCTAGCTACTGAAAATACATTTCTAGAAGCGACGCAAACATACGATATTTGAGTGTTAACCGATATAGGCTTGGGAGTCTGGGGAAGCTAAGTGGAAATTCTTGAATGAGGTCAAACGGTGGCCATATTAGCTGTCAGCCGTCAAAAACTTCTGCCATGAGCTCTTCTCTATTATAGTCAAGGACACCTCCAGATCTCCAAACATATTTGAACTACTGCTTGTCAAAATGAATCATTGTGGCATCTGAGGAACTTCTTAATGAAAAACCATAATGTAAACAGTGTTTTTTTGAAATTCCATAAAATTGCAAGACTCCAAATGTATTCATTAACGACAATAACAAGGAAAACCCATTATAAAGACAATTAGGACAACTTCTTGAAATTGATGTAATCACATTTTTATTGCCATTACGTAGTTTTACTGAAATCAAATAAACAATACAATAAAATTCAGCAAGGAAATTTGCTAAATATCATTTTGAGTATCTCATAAAATTTGATTGCATGTTGTAACATCTATTATTAACCATTTGCTGACCATAATGTACCAACCTCTCCAATCTGACTACCAGTGGAACAGACTAAGGCCTAATGCACACGACCGTATGTGTTTTGCGGTCCGCAAAACACGGAAGCTGCTCTGCACGGCCCATTGTAGAAATGCCTATTCTTGTCCGCAAAACGGACAAGAATAGGACATGCTCTATCTTTTTAGCCGGGCCATGGAATGGAGCAACGGATGCGGGCAGCACATATTCCGAAATGGTGCAATTAACAAAAAAAAAAAATATTTATCCCATAAAAACAGGATCTGCTCCCCTGTATGTATATGCACAACTGCATTTTTGGGTTGAGATTTTTAATTTTGCCCACTGGCCCCTGGTATTGCCCATACAGCACAGGTAGGTGAGTGTTAGGTCCCGAGCTACTTGAGAAACCTTGGCGTGGTGCTCGGGCTTAAGACATGTCTGCCACTGCAGGACATTTTGACTAATCTCTAAATTTTAACATCAGTTTGAGGGCTTAGTAAGACCGCAGTGTGCACCTGTCTTGTTATTTGTTATTGCTATATTGTTATATTATTTATCACATCCACACTATTGCCATTTTGTGTAGGATGTTTATTGTGGTACTTGTGGTCCGCTGCAGGCATCCTCCATTGTATGCATTTTTGCTGGGGATCGCCATTAGCAACGGGCCACAAGTGCAGGATCTGCTCCCCTGTATAGATATGCACAACTGCATTTTTGGGTTGAGCACATCCTGCTTTATGCCACCATTCAGTTGTTTTGTATACATAAAAACAAGCCCCCGTACAGCTATATTGATTGAAAACCAAAAACATTATGGCTTTTGAAACATGCAGATGAAAAAAAAAAGCGATGTGTCCTTTGTTACCAAACTAGGTAAAAACAATTGCAAACATTAGATAGATGCATCGGTGGTTGGAAACATTGCAAGCTTGTACCACTGGATGAACTCAGAAGAGCAATTGTATAGGGTTGTGCATTGCTGGGTTGAAATTATGAGATTGATAAGGCCTCTTTAACACGGGCGTCATGTTTGCACTGGGTTCAGACCTGAGCATTTTGAAGCCTAGCGTTTTCTGAGCGTTCAAGACTAGCGTTAACGCGCGTTTTTTTCAAGCGTTTTGGTAAATAGTGTAGGCGCTTTTGACGCGCGTTTATGTGATTGACTGCATAGTTGGCCAATGACCAATGATATAGTTTGGCCAATCTGAGTGCTTTAGAGGTGTGAAATTCCATGGTGGCTGATCCAGCATGTTGCAAACTTTGAAAAACGCGCGTCCATAGGCGCGTTTTACGCTGCACAAACGCCCGAACAACACGCGTATCGCATTTCCCATTGAAGTATATTGGCACCAAACGCTCGAAAAACGCCCGAATTAACACGAACATACTTGCTTATGCATCGGACGTTTTTAGGCGCATTCGAACGCGCATAAAAACGCACAAGTGTGAACCACCCCATTGGAATGCATGGTTCCTGTACTGTTGTGCGTTTTTTTTCGCGTTCGAACGCAACGTTTTACGCGAAAGTGTGAACTGAGTGTTGAAGCCCGGATAATAGGCGGGTGCGTTGTGGGAATATGCACGTTTTTCCAGCGCGGGTGCAAATGTTTGTAATGCGTTTTGCACACGTGTGAGAAAAATCGCCATGTTTGGTACCCAGACCCGAAGCCGGACTTCATCACTGAAGTCCGGTTTCGGGTATTCTGGAGAATTGATTATTTTCCCTTATAACATGGTTATAAGGGGAAATAATAGCATTCTTAATAAAGAATGCATAGTAAAATGAAGTGGAAGGGTTTAAAAATAATAAAAGTTAACTTACCTTAGCCACTTGATCGCGTAGTTGCGATCTGTCCTCTCTTTCCCAGCATTAGCTAAGAACCAAAGGACCTGTGATGACGTCACATCACATGGTCCAATCACATGGTCCATCACCATGGTAAGATGCATTCACTTCTATGGGGCCTGCGTTGCGTGAAAAAGGCACAATATAGAGCATGCTGCGATTTTCACGCAACGCAGAAGTGATGCGTGAAAATCACCGCTCATGTGCACAGCCCCATAGAAATGAATGGGTCCGGATTCAGAGTGCGGGTGCAATGCGTCCTCCTCATGCATTGCACCCGCGCGGAAAACTCGCCCATGTGAAAGGGGCCTAAGGGTATGGCCACACAATCAGGTCTGCTGATTCGGTTTTGAAAACCAAAATCAGGAGACGATCATAAAAGGAGAGGAAGTATAAAGGACAGATACATCTTCTCCTCCTTTTTTTATTCACTCCTTCCAAAACTGCATGCCTAAACCTGACCATGTGGCTGTGCCCTAATGATGCTTAAAGATGATAAATTTGCACATTTCTTTGATACAAGAACGTTATTTCACGTTGAACATCTCAAACATTCTTCCAGGGGCTTAAGGAGCATAACTAAAGGGAGTATAGAAGTTGCAGTTGCATCCAAAGCCAATAAGCTGAGGCCAAAAAAATGACAAAAATACTTACATACATATTGATCTAATGGGTGCACTTAAAAAAATGCCAAAACATAATTTATTATACAAATAATATAGTTTGAAGTTTGGTAATTTGCTCTATCTGCCGCTGAGCACACAATGACTAATATTCGTTTTTAAAAGCAAGTGTTTTCCATTGAGAAGCATTAGATTCCCTTTAGTGTCCTCCGGGACATTTATCACTAAGCAGTGTAACAGCAGAGTGAAGCGCGCCAGTACTAGCACAGACATCACTGCCACCTGTGGGGTAACTATCTTTGCCAGGAATTGATAGCCAAAGTCATTTCTAATAATTAGAATACTGATGTTTACAGGCATTGAATGAAAACATATTTGCATTCAGTATTCTATCAGTTACTGCAATAATCTCTTCACTTGCCTCTACAGCGGAAAGAGTAAAATTGACTTTTAGTGGCTGATTGTGGTATATGTACTGTAAGTGAAAGAAATCAGTAAAAATTAAAAGGGCAGAGCTAATAACTAGCAGGTAAAATTTTTAACCTGTGCTGGGTGGACTCATGTTATAGACATGCCATCGGACCACACCGGCGGCACAGTCTGACCATCGGGGGAATGTATTTTTTACAGGTGAAACCTGCCCAGTTCTTTTGACAACTATAACTGCTAGGATTGTGATTGCTCTAGGTCTGTGATGGCTAACCTCCAGATGTGGTAAAACGACAACTCCCAAGATGTATACTTGCTTGGCTGTACTCAGAACTGTCACGACCGCTATCCCAGCAGCAGTCATGTCGCACCAGACGGAGGGGAAGGGGGACCCTTATCTACGGATGGGAAATAGAACGGCCACCCCTGACAAACCCTAAGCTGGCACCTGTCTGCCCTGATACCCTAGACGGGGTGTGAACCCGTGCGGCGAGCAGGATGCCTAAACCCTGAGTCACCCTCAGAAGACTAGACTGGGGAAAGGCAGATGGGAGCACTAATCACCATCACTCATGTCTAGGAGAACAACAGGGGAAGACAGGGGAAGACAGCAACAAACAAACAATCTCCAGCAGAGATAGACTTATCCAGTCACGAGCAGAGAAGATGATCCCAATAACGACAGTCCACGCCAGACAAGAGCTCCACAGCAATACCGTCAAACGATCTCCTTCAAAGGTCAGAATAGCACTGGAAGTAAGGACTATATCTGGCAATGACTGCAAGTGAAACTGAAACTAATATAGTAGCTGGGAGTGGCAGACAGCACTCACCTGAGAAGAATGCCTACAAACTCCCAGTCAGGACAAAAAGGTTCACAAGGCAAAACCCGGATGACATACCCTGAACCACAGAGCAAACTCACAAGCTATCGCGAGTAGCAAGTCGCTGCGACCTTCTCATCCCAGACCTATCTGGATCAGTCACAGTTGTGACAAGAACTCCATAAAAATGAATGGAGAATGCTGGGAGTGGCAGTTTCACCACTGATGTAGTGTCGGAGGTTAGCCAAGTCTTGGGGTTACTTGAACTATTAGGGAGCCAATTAGGCTCTTTGTCGGTATCAAATGGTTCCTCGGGGCAGGCTAAATAGGCATCTGCTGGCTACAGGTGCCTGTGATTGGTTTTCTAAGCCTCATTAGCTAGTTGTGTGCTCGCTTCTCTGGATCACTGGCCTTTGCCCGTTTCTTTGACATTGTCTCTTATTACTGATTTTGTCTCTCATGTGACCTCTAGGTATTTGCTAGTTTATGACCTCGCTTTAGCCTACTGACTTTGTGTCTATAATTTTCTCCTGTTTTTCACCTCTTTCTATTTTACCATTTTTTTCTCATTTTAGTTTAGGCCCCAGCACTTAGCTAAGAAGGGATTGTCGTCCAGTTTTGGGCCGTCACTTAGGATAGATTGTACAAGTAGGTAGTGTGGATTACAGGGCTGCACTGATCCCTACCCTGATCTGATCCCTAGGGGTGGGCCATGACCCACAGGGTATATTGCGCTTAGGTATTTATTCATGCTTAACACTGGTGTATGTTGTTATTCTGCTTGAAAAAGACTCGTTATAGTCGAAATGTCGCACTGTTGGTGAATAAACCCTAAATTTGCATTAATGACATTGAGTGCTGTGGTATTCTCTCCATATTTCTACCAGGGACCCACTGGGCTAAGGCCTGACCGTGCTGGCACCGCCACCCCATGGACTGTCCCAGTAGGACCCAACAGTAGTGCTGTTTTTAACTTGATATTACTCTACCCTACCCTTTCATAACAGGAGTGGTGGGCATCCATGCCCACTCCATCCAAAGACTATGGGAGTGACAGCCAACAGTGGGGCTCCAGCAATCATACATTTATCACCTATCCACAGGATAACACATATTAACACATACTGTATATTAATTTTGGCTAAGAATGCGTTAAATGGTCGTCCAAGTTAAAATGTAATTATAATGATCAGCTGTGGGGACGGTAAATTAATAAAATAACCTACCTCTCTGTCACCAGCCCCTCCAATCCATGACTTCCTATATACTGCTGCAGCTAGTCACTGACCTAAGTGGTATTTGGCCCCAGTCCACTGAGGCCGGTAATAGTCTGCAGCGGTATACGGGACATCACAGGCAGAACACAACATCACTGGATGCAGCCTGGAAAGAGGAAGAAGCAGCAGGGCTGAATCGGAGGGGTTGGTGAAGATGTGGTAAGCTATTTTATTATTTTACTGGTCCCACAGCAGATTACTATAATAACATTTTAATTTGGATGAACCCTTTACATCTTCATGCCTCCGAATACTTTTTAGCCTTACTAACACCTCACTGCTCCTTCTTACTAGAATAGAAATAGTACAGGAACAGCCTATGAACTTCAATCTCATGTGGGATGCAAATGGAACAGCAAGCTACATCTCATCTATTAATAATTGTTCATTATTTTTTCAGAGGATCTTCCTTAACATGTTTGAATATGGCACCTCCTGGAATGTTAAAGCAGTTCCTCTATAACAATAGACTATTACTGCAATTTAATGAACTACTCCTGGTACAGCAGGTAAGGCTTATTACGCCATTCATCGAATTCCTGCTATACATGTTAGTACAATAAAGATACTTTTTTTGAATCTCCATTCCAGTTTTTGGCTAGTTTCACACTACTGTTAAAATCATTATATCCGTCATAGTCTGAAAGGGCTGGAACACCACTATAATGGGACCAGGTGGGGATGTGGCCTATTTCCGGCATTGGTGCTGGGAATTGGCTGGACAAAAAACTGAGTCAATGGGCTCCGGCGGTGCAGGCTGTATCCGACTATGCCAGATACAATGAACTCTGGCAGGCTGTTCCTCTGCCGGAACAGCTTGGCGGAAGATGTTAACGCTAGTGTGAATCTAGTCTTTGTATATTTTAGTTTCATTACAGTAAAAGTCCATCAACAAAAATCTGGATTTCCACCAAAATGTAATAATTGTCATAGACTAGGAAGGCAGAAGATTAAAACCATTACCAAGATTTGGTATTAATGCTTTTATGTGATTTTTCTTACTTGCAGAAATATTATTTTTATATTCGGCTGTGAATTTTTTCTCAAAAGTAACAATAGGAAGTGCAACCAGTTATTTTCTCAGAAACTATGTCAATTTTTTAAGGGGAATCTGTGACCACAATCTTGGACTTTAATCTGCAGTACTATATAAGTAGCAGTGCAGATAATAGTTTTTTTATTTTCCTACTGCCCCCCATTTTCCCACTCTCAGCGCTCAACGCTGTGCTAAAATAAATTGTCAGGACTGTTTTGTGAATGCTCAGGAGTCCTCCCCATTATGTTAGCACAGCACATTAGTCTGGATCACGTATTTCAGTGCAGGCGTCAGTGCTGAAAGTGGGGGAACAGAGGCAGTAGGAAAATAAAAAATAAAGATCTGGACTCCTTATGTACCATACTACTTATGTATTGCTGCAGATAATAGTCCAGAATCATGGTGACAGATTCCCTTTAACCACTTCAGTCCCCCTAGCTTAAACACCCTTAATGACCAGGCCACTTTTTACTATTCTGCACTACACTAATTTCACCGTTTATTGCTCCGTCATGCAACTTACCACCCAAATGAATTTTACCTCCTTTTCTTCTCACTAATAGAGCTTTCATTTGGTGGTATTTCATTGCTGCTGACATTTTAACTTTTTTTGCTATTAATCAAAAATGACCGAAATCTTTGCAAAAAAAATGACATTTTTCACTTTCTGTTGTAATTTTTATTTTAAAAAACTACATCTCTATATAAATGTTTCGCAAAATGTATTGTTCTACATGTCTTTGATAAAAAAAAATCCAATAAGTGTATATTTATTGGTTTGGGTAAAAGTTATGGCATTTACAAACTATGGTGCAAAAAAGTGAATTTCCGCATTTTGAAGCAGCTCTGACTTTCTGAGCACCTGTCATGTTTCTTCAGGTGCTAGAATGCCAGGAAAGTATAAATACCCCCCAAATGACACCATTTTAGAAAGAAGACACCCCAAAGTATTCGCGGAGGGGCATGATGAGTTCATGTATCATTTAATTTTTTTCACAAGTTAGCGGAAAATGACACTTTCTGAGGGAAAAAAAATAACAAAGTTTCCATTTCTGCTAACTTCTGGCAAAAAATAAATAAAATCTCCCACGGACTCACTATGCCCCTCAGTGAATACCTCGGGGTGTCTACTTTCCGAAATGGTGTCATTTGTGGGGTGTGTTTACTGTTTGGCATTTTGGGCGGGGCTAAATTGTGAGCAGCCATGTAAAACCTAAAGGTACTCGTTGGAATTTGGGCCCCTTTGCGCACCCAGGCTGCAAAAAAGTGTCACACATGTGGTATCGCCGTACTCAGGAGAAGTAGGGCAATGTGTTTTGGGGTGTATTTTTACATATACCCATGCTGGGTGAGAGAAATATCTCTGTAAATTGACAACTTTGTATAACAAAAATTTAAAAAGTTGTCGTTTACAGAGATATTTCTCTCAGCCAGCATGGGTATATGTAAAAATACACCCCAAAACACATTGTCCTACTTCTCCTGAGTACGGCGATACCACATGTGTGACACTTTTTTGCAGCCAAGATGCGCAAAGGGGCCCAAATTCCAATGAGTACCTTTAGGATTTCACAGGGCATTTTTACGCATTTTTTTTTTTTACAAAGTCTCATATTCCACTAACTTGTGACAAAAAATTAAATTTTACATGAACTCACCATAACCAGCACGGAATACTTTGGGGTGTCTTCTTTCTAAAATGGGGTCACATGTGAGGTGTTTGTACTGCTCTGGCATTTGAGGGTCTCCACAATCATTACACGTATGGCCAGCATTAGGAGTTTCTGCTATTCTCCGTATATTGAGCATACGGGTAATGAGATTTTTTTTTTCCGTTCAGCCTCTGGGCTGAAAAAATAAAAATAAATGAACGGCACAGATTTCTTCATTCGCATCAATCAATGTGGATGAAAAAATCTCTGCCAAAATCAGTGACTGCGGTGCAGTGGGCTGGGCGCTAAGTAGCTAACTAACTGGCGGTGATAAGGGACCCTTATGCCCTATTTACACGTCCGCAATTCTGTTTGCGGAACGGAATTGCGGACCCATTCATTTCTATGGGGACACTCTTTGTCCCGCTCGGATCCGGAATTGCGGATCCGCACTTCCGGGTCTGCACTTCCGTTCTGCAAAAATATAGAACATGTCCTATTCTTGTCCACAATTGTGGACAAGAAAAGGCATTTTCTATATAGTTCTGGCAATGTGCGGATCTGCAAAATGTGGAAAGCACATTGCCGGTGTCTGTGTTTTACGGATCTGCGGATCCGTGGATCCGCAAAACACATATGGACGTCTGAAAGGAGCCATACAGGGGCTGATTAATGACAGGGGGGTGATCAGGGAGTCTATATGGGGTGATCAGGGGTTAATAAGTGACAGGGGAGGGTGTAGTATGGTGCTTGGTGCTACTTTACAGAGCTACCTGGTCCTCTGGTGGTCGATCCCAGCAAATGGGACCACCAGAGGACCAGGTATATCAGACGCTGTTAACAAAACAGCGTCTGATATACCTCTTTAATGTGATGTATTTCACATCTACAGCCTGCCAGCGATTATTCATCGCTGGCAGGCTGCAGTATAACTTCCGATCTTTGAGCCGCTGTGAACACACGCGCACACGTGCGTGCGTTCACAGCAATTCTCGCCTCTCAGGAGATGATGTGCCCGCGCGTCAAGGAGAAACAGAAGGACCGCCGAGATCATGCGTATCTGCGTGCGGCAGTCCTAAAGTGGTTAAACTACCAATATGGCTGCACTTCATGTTTCGTTTACCTTCCCACCTCAACTGAACAAGAAAGAGGAATATCTATTAAATAAGTCACAACAATAGACAATCACAGTCTGCTTAAACTAATAACACACAAAGAATTAAATGTTACCATGTTTTTATTGAACACACGATGTAAACATTCACAGTGCAGGTGGAAAAAATATGTGAACCCTTGGATTTAATAACTGGTTGAACCTCTTTTGGCAACAATAACGTCAACCAAACGTTTCCTATAGTTGCAGATCAGACGTGCACAACGGTCAGGAGTAATTCTTGACCACTCCTTTATAGAACTGTTTCAGTTCAGCAATATTCTTGGGATGTCTGGTGTGAATCGCTTTCTTGAGGTCATGCCACAGCATCTCAATCAGGTTGAGGTCAGGACTGGGCCACTCCAGAAGGCGCATTTTCTTCTGTTTAAGCCATTTTGTTGTTGATTTACTTCTATGCTTTGGGTCGTTGTCCTGTTGCAACACCCATCTTCTGTTAATATTCAGCTGGTGGACAGATGGCCTTAAGTTCTCCTTTAAAATGTCTTGATAAACTTGGAAATCCATTTTTGCTTTGATGATAGCAATCCGTCCAGGCCCTGACGCAGCAAAGCAGCCCCAAACCATGATGCCCCCACCACCATACTTCACAGTTGGGATGTTGGTGTGCTGTGCCTCTTTTCCTCCACACATAGTGTTGTGTGTTTCTTCCAAACAACTCAACTTTGGTTTCATCTGTCCACAAAATGTTTTGCCAGTACTGCTGTGGAACATCCAGGTGCTCTTGTGCAAACTGTAAACGTGCAGCAATGTTTTTTTTTGGACAGCAGTGGCTTCCTCAGTGGTATCCTCCCATGAAATCCATTCTTTTTTAGTGTTTTACGTATCGTAGATTTGCTAACAGGGATGTTAGCATATGCCAGAGACTTTTGTAAGTCTTTAGCTGACACTCTAGCAAAAGCAAACCCAGAACTGGTGTGTGTTTTTTATAGGGCAGGGCAGCTGTAACCAACACCTCCAATCTCATCTCATTAATTGGACTCCAATTGGCTGACACCTCACTCCAATTAGCTCTTGGAGATGTCATTAGTCTAGGGGTTCACATACTTTTTCCACCTACACTTTGAATGTTTACATGGTGTGTTCAATAAAAACATTTAATAAAATTAATTATTTGTGTCTTATTAGTTTAAACAGACTGTGATTGTCTATTGTTGTGACTTAGATGAAGATCAGATCATATTTTATGACCAATTTGTGCAGAAATCCATATAATTCCAAAGGGTTCACATACTTTTTCTTGCAACTGTATACTGCACAGTATACAAGCTTTAGAGTGGCCAAGTGCATATTAAAGCACAGCAGACTATGTTTTCCCATAGACCATAAAGTATATTAATAAATACTGTTCAAATGGATGCAAAAAAAAAAAAAAAAAACACGCTTTCAGAATCTGTGAAGTCAATAGACCTGCTCAGCAATCAGCATATTTCTGTCAGTGTTTCCTTCTGCATACACTGAACACTAAACGCATCCTAATAGAACAGAATAATCTTTGACAGATGCTCCACATCAGACACTCATTCCAATCTGTTCATACTTTCTATATCCCATGGATGCCAATTTATCTCAATGAACTTGAGAGACATCAATGAAATTGGATCCAGAGCAGAGCACCTCCTGCGGGATTTATGTATCACCTGTATATGGGTTCAGTAAAGAAAATAAAGTATATGTCAAATAGCTGAACAGTAGTGCAGTGCTGAAAGCTGATTTAGGGGTCATAGCTGAAAAACGAAGGTTATTTATTGACAAGCCACTTGGCTATAGACAGAAGGGGCCTTGTGTGTTAGAAAACAGGATAGTTCATACATATAATACAGATATACAAGTATAATAGTGCTTTTACAATGGAAGTCAGTAGTTAATAAAGCCAAATAAATGGGTATACATCTACATACTATGTATTCACTGGTCTGTAGGCTCGTACATACAAATGCCCTTGTCAAATAATTGGGCTTGAAAGAAGAAAGTCAATACCAATATGGCGACTTAAAATGTCAGGTTCACCAACAGTGGAGTAGTGGCATATTAACTTTCCCTAATTCTGATTACGTACGGTAGCCCTAAATGAGTCAAGCAAGCAGCGTTGGTTTAAGTTAAAATATGATTTGGGCTCCATTATAAGCCCCTATTGTGCAAAACTGTACATCTAAATGTGAACTCAAATGCTCCATCTGGATGGTAAAATATTCCAACAGAATCAAGGTTGAATCAAACAGCATGAAGAACGGACAAAACTAATTTCACATAGCAACCACTATGCTATATCCAACTCTGTAGCTCCAGGAAATTCCAATAAGTCCCTGCTGTAGACAAATTACTTTGTTACCGTTTGACTTTGAGTGACACCAGTGGCGGATTAACATAGGGGCGTTCGGGTCGGCAGCCCCGGGCCCGGCATCACTGGGGGGCCCAATGCCGACCCGAGCGCCCACATACTGCGGCGGGGCACGGGAGCGTATAGTTCCCTGCCCCGCCGCCTATCACCGCCATAGGCTTCAGGCCTAGTAGGCCTGAGGCCTATGTGGTGGTATAAGCCCGGCGTGCGCGATGACATCATCGCGCGGCGCGCTTGATGACGTCATTGTGCGCCTCTGATGTACGCGCGCCTGCCACACCATTCAGCATACAGGTAAGTATTGGCTCTTTATTTTTTTGTGTGTGTGCTAACTTGGGGGGGGGGGAGAGGGGATATTAAGGGACAGTGGGGCATGTTTCCATGGGGGCAAATTAGTTAATGGATGGCAGTTGTGGGGGCAAATTAATGGATGGCAGTTGTGGGGGAAAATTAATGAATGGCAGTTGTGGGGAAAATTAATGAATGGCAGTTGTGGGGGCAAACTAATTAATGGATGGCAGTGTGGGGAAAATTAATGGATGGCAGTTGTGGGGAAAATTAATTAATGAATGGCAGTTGTGGGGAAAATTAATTAATGGATGGCAGTGTGGGGGAAAATTAATGGATGACCGTGTGGGGGCAAATTAATGGATGACCGTGTGGGGGCAAATTAATGGATGACCGTGTGGGGGCAAATTAATGGATGACCGTGTGGGGGCAAATTAATGGATGACAGTGTGGGGGCAAATTAATTAATAGATGACAGTGTGGGGGCAAATTAATTAATAGATGGCAGTCTGGGGGAAATTACTATATGGGGACAGTGTGGGGGAAATTACTGTATGGGGGCAGTGTGAAGGGAAAATACTATATGGGGGTAGTGTGGGGTATTGGGGGACACTATACAGGGATTATTACCTGGAGCACAATATAGGATGTTAGTATTACTGGGGGCCCTCTAGAGGACATAATAACTGCTGTAGACACTATAGGGATCTTTGGGGTCATTTATCAAACTGTTGTAGTAGAACTGGCTTAGTTTCCCATAGCAACAGATTCCACCTTTCATTTTTGACAGCTCCTCTGGAAAATGAAAGGTGGAATCTGATTGGTTGCTATGGGCAACTAAGCCAGTTCTAATTTACACCAGTTTGATAAATGACCCCAATTATGAGAAATCTAACGTGTCTGTGTAACAAACTCTGTAGGGACGAGATGCGGCGGGAGGAATTAGTCATGGCGGTCTGGGTCAAACGGAGGAGAAGAGGAAAGAGAAGAGCTACATGACAGGAGAAGCCACTGGATGTAACAGGTATTTGGTGCTGTATTCCCCTATATGTAGAGCTGGCTCACTACTGTGACCTGCGTCTCATCTTCTCCTCCAAGTCTTTATCATAATCATATGTATTTTAAATTTGGCACCTCAAATTTAAATTTGTCACCTGCAGTCCTATGTAACAGCCCAGATAACAGTGATAACTTTCTGTGTGCAGATAATGTACATGTTCCCTGCAGTCCTAGGTAACACCCCACATAACACAATAATTCACTGTGTTATGTGAGGTGTTACATAGGACTGCAGGTAACGTCTATGACATCTGTACTCAGAGAGTTATGAGATGGTGGGGGTCTGACTCCTGGCAGCCCCGCCAATCAGCTGTTAGAGGAGACCGCGATGTTCCAGTGAGCGCTGCAGCCTCTTTGCTCCTTACCAAGCACGGCGCTGTCCATGTGATAGCAGTGTGCTTGGTATTGCAGCTCAGCCCCAATCACTCAGATAGGACAGAGCTGCAGATAGGCCATGTGAACGATGAATGTAATGTCATATGGCCTAGGAAGAGACTGTGACGCTTACAAAGCACCGCAGCCTCTTTATACAGAAAAAAAAACTGAAACCTAAAATGGAGTGGGGGGGGGGGGCCCAAGTTGGGTAGACAGCCCCGGGCCTATCATGCACTTAATCCGCCCCTGAGTGACACTATATGGAGAAAAGTATTGGGACCCTTACCAATTACATCTACAGGAGCTTTTATGACATCCCATTCTAAAACCATAGGCATTAACATGACCCCCCTCTGAAACTAAAACAGTTTCCACTCTTCTGGGAAAGCTTTCTACAACATTTTAGAGTATGGATGTGGGAGGTTTTGCCCATTCATCAAGAAGAGCATTTGTAAGGACCAGGTTAACAATCTCAGTTCTAGTTCATTCCAAAGGTGTTCCATGAGGTTGAGGTCAGGGTTCTGTGCAGGTCAGTCAAGTTTTTCCACACCAAACTCCCAACAATGCCATTATGGAGCTTTGTGCACTGGGGAACAATCATGCTGGAACAGAAAACAGCCTTACCCAAACTATTCCTATAAAGTTGGAAGCATACAATTGTCCATAAAATGCTTGGTAAGCTGAAGCATTAAAAAGTCACTGTACTTATACAAAATCATAACAATTGATAGAGAATAGTGTAACGAAAAAATGTCTAAATCATAAAATTTCTAAAAAGTATGCCTGCATCAACCTGAAAAAACAGCTATAAAGTCATGGGCACTAGGGGTCTCACTTCAACCTAAGTTGCGGTCCACTGTTCACTGGTCCACTGTTGTCAGACAAGCTCCGCCCCTAGTAACAGAGATTCAGAAGACGGCTAAGAGGAAACCAGACAACTTTCTACACTGTTTTTGAACATCACAGGAGCATCCTGCCTTTTTGTAACTGTGATCTATTGCTCCTTATCTGTTCTGTGAGATCCAAAGCTGAAAACAAACATAGTGGGAAGTAGAGGAAAGCATTTCAGAGCAGTACAGTGCTGGCAGAAGGGATATATAACTGCTTCTGAATGAAATGCATCCAGCTGTGCAGCTGAAACAGGGAATAATATGGCTAAAAAAACTTTAGAGAAGATCAAACTTAACTGCTCCTTCACAGTTATGATTGTACAAAGAAGCACAGCCATTATGTAAACTTCTTTTTTTTAAGATTTCCCCTCACTGGAACTGAGACCTAGGAAAATCCATAAAAAATAACCCTATTGCATTATTCCTCCTTAACCAAACTTTACAGTTGGCACAATGCAGTCAGGCAGTTCTCCTGGCATTTATCAAATTTAGCCTCATCCATCAGACTGTCAGATAGAGAAGTATCATTCATCACTCCACAGAACACATTTCCACTGCTCCAAAGTCCAGTGTCGGTGTGCTTTACACTACTCCATCCAACTCTTCACATTGTGCCTGGTGATGTAAGGTTTGCATGCAGCTGCTTGGTCATGTAAATCTATGCCATGAAGGTCCTGGTGCACACTTAAAAAAAGTAAATGTGTGCAATTGCATTTCTTGGATTAGTGCAATGTAAGATCTGTAAGAGCTCTGAACAGTCTATATAGACATTATCCTGTCTGTCAGATACAAATTAGGTGAGATTTATAACAAGTAGTATAAATAAAGACTATGGAAGTTTCTAATAGGATTTTGTATATCTCTGTCAGTGTCCCACTGAGATTTCTTTTACATTTGATGGCAAGAATAGCACAGCATGCAGCACTATTCTTGCTGTCAAACAAGGGGAACCTCAAAAATTTCCCAGTGCTATGTCGGTATTGTCAATGAGATCTGTCACCATTTGTATCACCTCTACAAGGGATCCAACATACCTTCCTGGCTTTTGTTATAAATGGAAGTCATGGTGCCAACATCTTGTGGGTTGTTTGGGCAACTCATCACCTTTGCTCTGCACAGTGGGCCTCATGTACAGGGCTGTAAACTCTCCATCAGATATTTTCTATTTTTACGTAATTGTCGCATTGACCTAGCTCGTGCTCCTAAGTTTATTAAGAAATTCTGGTCTCTTAATAAATTTGGCGCATCTCTGTCCTTCTGTACAATACAGTTGAAATCTCTGAAAGCTATGAACTGGTATAGATTTGAGCTAAAAATTACATTAGTTTTTGGTGTAAATTGTAATAAATTTGCCAGTTTGCCACTAAGCACCACACATGCCACTTCAACTGTTCCGGAGAATAGGTCATCCCCATCAGATTAGTGGATCAGATAATTTGTTTTCATCAGCCATTAAACAGTTAACCAGTGGAGTTGGAAGCTGAAGGACTGGGAGCTGAACTACAAAACCCCAAAACAGCCAATACATATCAACAGAGCCTTCTGCTTCCATCCCCATCCACTGTTTAATTCCCAATGCCGGCTTTGATCAGTAGGTCTGCCAGGTATTGGACCCCAACTGATTTTATACTGATGACCAATCCGGAGGGTATGCCGACAGTATTCAAGAACTGGAATACCCCTTTAAGTGAAAGGAAACTGAACAAACAACAGTAAATTATTACTGCACATGTCTCACCCATGTGAAAAAGTATCTGCGCCATTACAGTTAATAATCAGCAGCAATAACCGCAATCAGATGCTTTCTATTGTTTGACATTAGTCTTTCTTATTTCAGAAGAGGGATTTAAGAGAAGAATGGGCTAATATTATAAGTAAGATTTTACTGCAATTATTGGTAGCGCTGCCAGTTATTAAGTATAAAGAGGCAATTTCATTTCTCACATATAGAGTTGTTGTTCCTTGAATAATTGTGGCAGTAATTCAAAGACTTATCCTCTCAAAATCAAAAACCATTCAGTGTGACAACTATGAAATAATAGGGCACAAAAAGGAAATATGTCTCTATAGTTTTCCCCATGCCACAGAAATTTTTATTGAAATTGTAGCATTGCCTTCTGAACCATAGTCATAACCCAGTTTCATTAAGGTCTCAGTTACACTCTGTAATTACTGACGGTATCTCAAACAGCAGTATAAACAGGACAGCAATACAAAAAGGACGGAAAGTGAAGATCTGTTCTCAGGACGGTGATGATATGTGTCATAGAGTCCTACAATCCCTCTAAAGTAGGACCTTTTCAGGATTTCATCCACAAGATAGTCATGCATAGGGACTGAAATGTGGCACAGGACAGCAATTCAGAAAGGGTCATATAAAAGATGCAAAAATCCATAATCTCCATTATAAAGACCCCTGTCCATATGACCTATTATGGAACATGGACATCATACCGAGGGTCCCCGCTCTGCAGTTCCCTCTATACAAGGACTCAAGCCATCTTTGTATTACATGGACAACCATTCATCTGAATGGCCACTACTTTTCCTCTTATGGGGAAATGCCTGGTTGACTGGTTTGATAAGAGCAGGACTTGAGTCATCACCCCAGGAAGTCCTGGGCTGAAAGAAGTTGTCTCTCTCGAGAAGACCCATTTAAATACTTTTTTGTATGTGATGAATGATTCTTCATCAATAATACATCTTTTTGTCAGTTTAAAATGACACAATTAGGCCTCATGCACACGACCGATGTTTGTTTCCGCGTCTGTTCCGTCCGTAAAAATTTTGCGTCCATCAAAAAAAACGGATGACGGACCGTTTTTTTTGACGCATCCGTTTTTATGGCAGATCCATTGTAATAATGCCTATCCTTGTCCGCAAACATTCAAAAAATAGGACATGCTCTATGTTTTTGACGGAATGTAAACACGGACCACGGATGCGGAACAAAAACGGTTGACCATCCGCATTTTTTGACGGACCCATTGAAAAGAATGGGGTAGCATCCTATCCGTGAAAAAAAACAGAACGGACGCGGAAACAAACAACGGTCGTGTGCAGTCTAAGAAGCAATGTGGTTTTTGGTATGCCTTTATTAAAGGGGTTGTCCAGGTTCATATTTTCACCCAGACAGCCCCTCTGATGTTAGCATTGGAGCATGTCATGCTCCGATGCACTCCCTTGCCCTGCACTGGATCGCGCAGGGCAAGGGCTTTTTTATTTACAATAATACACTGCTGGGCAGAAGCTAAAGCCCGCCCATCAGTGTCGGTGACGTCACTGGGCTCACTGCTGGGTGGAAGCCTCCACCTGGCAGCCCTAAGGAGAGCCCGGTTCGTCACCAGACGTCATGAAAATGCCTTTTCCCTGCGCGATTCAGCACAGGGCAAAGGAGAGCATCTTGTCAGGGGGGCTGCCTGGGTGAAATTCTGGGTATGTCCAGGTTCAGCTCTGAACCCGGACAACCCCTTTAATGGGAGGGATTTAGACACCAGAGATGCTGTTCCTACAAGCTCTGCCCACATGAATTCCTACAGTCTATTACACTAATGCTCCCATGATGGTTTTTGATGAAAAATAAGCAAAAAATAGGCAACAAAATAAAGAAACTGGCTGCTAAATTATATTGTTCTGGCGTTATATAGAACATCCTTGTTAATATATCGCATTTCTGTTGGAGAATGCCTTAGGGCTTGTTGAAACAAGCACTTTGGCTGTCTTCCCAGGCAGCACATAGTGTTTCTAACAAGACATCATGCCAATGCAAACACCCAGTATTGTCATTTTAGAGGTTTGGGGAGATGCAGGGAACTCTGAAGGTTAAAATGAGATGGGATGCAGTCATTGCTGGTCTGCTGTTTTAGATTCATATGTGTTAGTTACTACAGGGCTGAATTGCCAGGCGAGAGCTGCACAGCAATATTGTCCCCCACTGGAATGCATTGAGAGCATTAATATTCCATACACCTGCAATACAAGACCTTGATGTGTTTCGTCAGTTGCAGTGACAGAAGTTCCCCATGGACAATGGTTATGAGCACAAATATGGGGAAGAGAGGGGTAAAGATTTATGTGACTCAAATTTAAGAGGACCTGTCATCTTAAAAATGCAGTGCAATCTACAGCATGTTATAGAGCAGGAGGAGCTGAGCAGATTGATAGTTTTATGGGAAACGATTCAGTAAAACTTCATGAATTTCAATCCCTGTTCATTTGGAGCTCAGAAGGAGGTCCTACAAGTGAATGACAACCATCTCTGTTGAAGGAGAAATTAAAGGGGTTATCCCATGACTAATGTAAAAAATGAAAATCAGACATCATATAGTACATGGCAACCTCTTTCTAACAAAGCCAGAACCAGCCCTGTACCTCACATGGGTCCAGAGATCTCCCCATTCACTTTTCCAATTGCTCTGCTAGATTTATATTAAGCTGGCATCTCAGGGGGTGTGTCCTGAACTGAGCATGTGCATCTACCTCAGCGAGGTGGACAGAGAAATAGAAATAAAAAAAAAAAACAGAAGGTGGCGCTATACAGATACATTTTATGGAATAACAAAATTTTTAATTACATGCAATTACAAAAGTACTCAGAACCAGGTGCTGGTTTGAAAACTGGGGATTTTTTATTCATGGGACAAGCCCTTTAAAAAATATGATGCCTCATGCACACAACTGTATCCGTTTGTTTGTACAGCTCTCCCCAGCCAATACCTATTTATATCAGCATTTCAGGTGGTGAAAACTGCTGACAGATTCCCTTTGAGTTACTAGTGGTGGAAGAGGAGGATGAGAATATAATAGACCAGGGCTGGCCAACCTGCGGCTCCCCAGCTGTTGTAAAACTACAATTCCCACCATGCCATGCTGTGGGCCGATAGCTGTAGGCTGTCTGGGCATGCTGGGAGTTGTAGTTTTGCAACGGCTGGAGAGCCGCAGGTTGGCCATCCCTGTAATAGACCATGTTTAGATGATTTAAAATAAATTTGTAATATCAGCGTTAAACTGTCCACACTCACTAGATTAATGTCGGATTAACCAATTTCGGTGGGACTAGCTGACCATCATGTATAGTAATGTCTTGACTTTCCCTCAAATGGGAGATGTTGGGAAAATAAGGATTCGGATGGGCTGTTGGATTTAAACACACCCGTTCCTTTCATTCTCAGGGGAGATAAGCTGAGGCTAGCTGTCTGGCAGTGGTTTACTCCCCTCTACCCATTAAGAACACATTTATACTTGGCTGAGCCAACCCTGCATGTTGGGGAGTCGAGTAGAATAGCTGTCAGGTGCACGTAACAGTTTTTGTCTGGCCGAATTCCAGGATTTATGCCGAGGACCTTCCGTATCCCTACCAGATCCTATTATATACAATGGTGGTGCGCGGGACTATCCGGCTATGCCTGATCCAGAGGACTCCAGCAGGCTGTTCTCTGCCGGAAGAGTCTACAGGATTAGCTTTGCCGCGTGAAGATAGCTTTAATTCAATATTAGATATAAAGACTAAACTACATAAAAAAAAGACTAAACTACATTGGCTTAGAAAGTTTAAAAAGGGTTGTCAGAGATAATTAAACAACCTCAGATGCAGCTCCCTGGGTTTCTCTTGTCTGATAAAGTGTTAAGAGTCCTCTTCCACCTATTCCACCACTTCTTCTTCTTCCTATTTCATCTCATACTAGGGTTGGCAAACAGATTCCTATGCTCTTAAATTACAAATCGAATTAGTTGCATAAGTATATGGAGGAAAGGGATTAAATAGCATGTATTAAATTACTTTGGGCAAAAATCTGAAGTGTGATTCTTTGAAATGGTTGAAATCCAGTTTGATCAACACATTTTAAATTGAGCTGTGAATCATGATGTCATAAAAGTGATGATGTCATAAAAGTAACATGCTGTCCCAGTACATGTCATGAATTTTTACACATATTCCATTAAAAACATGAAATGTTATCTTACAGATTTTACTCTTGTCATTGCAGCGAGCACCCGTGGGAGTTGGTGTAGAGGATGGGAGTGGTAGTGGCCCTGATGTAATGTCGTGTCTTGTTGTCCTACCTCAGGCTGTCGCTCCCCGGGGTCCGCTGTAGCGAAAATTATAGTACTGAAGAATGAGGCCAGAGCTGAGCGTAACAAAGTCCTTTTTACTAAGTGCAACGTAGAACTTGAAATACATACAGTAGCGGCAGGCTTTAGTGCAACTCTTCTCTGGCACCAGCAAGGATATGGGGGCAGGTTGGTTGGTGGTAATTCAGCACTTACTGTAGGTGATACTGGCCTAGTGGTTGTTTGGTGGAGGGTGTCTTAGCTGTAGTCCCTCACTTCACAGCAGTCTCTGTAGAAGCTGAATTTAGCTCTCTTTATCGTCTCAAGGCTTTTCTTGAGGCAATGGTTCTTTGCGGAGAAATCTGTAATAGGAGAGGGAGCACTGCAGGCTGCATCCTCTCCACATTGTAGCTACACAGGAACTCCACACCCTTGGCAGGAAGCAGGACAAACCCACTCCTACCAAGAGGGAAGGAACAGGTGGTTAACCCTGTTTCTGCCAATCTTTGCCATACCTTCCTTGCTGGTAGTAATAGCCAGGAAAAAAACTGTGAAATACACTGCATAAAAATAAACAATTTGTAGTACCCCCATGTCTGGGGTACTACATCATCACCACATGGGCTCCCCCTGCCCCTCATGTTTTTTTCTCAATACGTGCTGATGGGACATTCATGATAGCAGTGAGACAGGTCATGCTGTTCACCACTCATTGGCATATCCATCGATATAGAGAAACAACAGGTGCTATAGGATGCAGATGGCCAATGACAAAATGTAATGTGCCTGAGGACCCACAGGGCTATGATGCTGCCATAAGCGATGGAGGCAGAGGCACGAGGTGCAGTGCAAGCAAGGTATAACTTTAATTAGCAGTCAGGCAGATAAGCCTGGTGGTTACAGATATGTACGCTGGTTAATGCTTGTCGGGTTTCAGTCTCTCAAATGAGAGCAGACACTTACTGGGAGATTTATCAAAACTGGTGTAAAGGAAAACTAAAAGACTTGCCCATAGCAACCAATCAGATTCCACCTTTCATTTTCTAAAACAGTTCTGAAAAATGAAAAGTAGAATCTGATTGGTTGCTTTGGGCAACTAAGCCAGTTCTACTAGACACCAGTTTTGATAAATGTCTCCTTTAGCTCCAACAAAGGCAAGATGGGGTGTATAAAGGCAACTACTCACACTTCTCCTATTTACTGCTGCTCTAGACTCTAGTCTATTTCTCTTAGTCCCTGTTAGTCCCTCTTAGACCATCTCTACTCCCGCGAGCAGCTTCTGGGTTTCACTCATAGCCATGGCCAAACCCCTTGCTTTACACTGCGGGATGGTGCACGAAACCCAGATATACACTCCAAACTGGTTTGGCTGCAGCCAACCCTCCTTCATCACACTTACTGGACTGAGTGGGACACACTTGGTGGCGGGATCTCCTGACCTAGCTTTGCAGACACTCCTGCTGCTTCTCTGCTCAGGACTTACATGCCACTACCTATGGGAGCGGCGAAAATAGCCAAGTGCTAGCTCGGCTATTTCCATAAACCCCGTAGAAATGAATGGAGCAGTGTCCGTGCTTTTGCTGTGTGCTTCCCATTCATTTTAATGGGATTTCGAAAATAGTTGAGCGTGCTTGGCTATTTTTGTCGCTCCCACAGGAATGATTGGAGGGAGGCTGCGCATGCGCGGTGCTCCCTCTGGCACTTTGCGGGCTCCGTTCTAAGTATAGGTGCAGACATTGGGGGCATATCCTAGCGATATGCCACCAATGCACAAGATGGGAATAACCCTTTAAATAAGAGTATTTAGATAACAGTAATATTCATATAGGCACTTTGTGGCTCCTATAGAGGGAAAATCAAACAAATTAGCATAAAGTGATCATTTTAATACATGCATTTTCCCAACCTTACAGTGCAGATTTGGTAAGGTACCGTATTTTTTACCCTATAAGACGCACTGGCCCATAAGACGCACCTAGGTTTTAGAGGAGGACAATAAGAAAAAAATATTTTTAATTAGACCTCATGTCAGACCACAAATCAGACCTCAGCTCAGACCCCAATGTGAATGCCCTCAATCAGACCTCAGATAAGAGCCCCCATTGCCTCTCATATTAGCCCCCGTTGCTTCAGATCAGCCCCAAGCAGTCCCATATTGCCTCAGATTACCCCCCAGCAGCCCCATATTGCCTCAGATCAGCCCCATATTGCCTCGGATGAGCCCCATATTGCCTCACATCAGCCCCATATTGCCACAGATCAGCCCAATATTGCCTCTGATCAGCCCCATATTGCCTCAGATCAGCCCCATATTGCCATGTTTTATAAAATAAAAAACCCACCTACCTCTCCTGCTCCTGGACTCCCCCGCTCCTCACTGCCTGCGATCTACTTCCTCCTGCTGTCGGGTGTGCTGTGAACTGGCGCGCACAGCGTGAGGTCACAGAGCGCCCTCACGCTGTGCGCAGCCACTGCACAGCCGACAGCCGAGAACCAGGAAGCGGCAAGTACAGAGCCTTCATCGCTTGCTCGTCCTCCGGTACTAATGAGCGCTTGCTTAATGGAAGCGCTCATTTGTATTCGCCCCATAAGACGCAGGTGCATTTTTCCCCCACTTTTAGGGGGGGGGGAATGTGTTTTATGGGGTGAAAGATACAGTACATTTTGGGGATTTTGAGTTTAAATGCAGAGATTTTAAATCCACATATTTGTGTTTCTTTTTAGGAAACTGGTCTATGCATTTTTAATATTAAAGGGGTTGTCTCATTTCAGCAAGTAGCTTTTATCATGTAGAGGAAGTTAATACAAGGCACTTACTAATGTACTGTGATTGCCCATATTGCCTCCTTTGCTGGCTGAATTCACTTTTCCATCACATTATACACTGCTTGTTTCCATGGTTACAGACCACCCTGCAATCCATCAGTGGTGGTCGTGATTCCACACTATAGGTAAAAGCGCTCACCTCTCTGCTGGTCAGGACTATGGAGGTGAACATCGGCTTGTGCTTTTTCCTATATTGTGCAAGCACGACCACCACTGATGGATTGCAGGGTGGTCGTAACCATGGAAACAAGCAGTGTATAATGTGGTGAAAAAATTAATCTAGCCAGCAAAGGAGACAATATGGATAATAACAAAACATTAGTAAGTGCCTTGTATTAACTTTCTCTATATAACAACTGCTATTTGCTGAAGTGAGACAGCCTCTTTAATGGGGTTGCGCATGCGCGGTGCGCTTTGTACTCGTGTGCGATCCCATCTCTTTCCGCTGCTGTTAGCTGAGTTTCAGCGGCGCACCGCGCATGCGCGAGACTTTAGCAATCGAGGCTGAACTGCAGGCTGTCACTCTCAGGCAAGAGTTACCTTGACTTGAAGCTGACCGGCAATATAGCGTTGATGGAGAATAAAACAGCATTTTTTGAGCTTATGCAGCATCGGACTACAGGATGAAACATGATTATTATCAGACTGCTGGGATACTATGAGGTACTGCTGGAGGGTGTAGATGCATTTTTGAGGTGACATGTTCCCTTTAAGTTATTTTTTTGCCATAGGGCTGCACACTGATGATGAACTGCACTGTGGAAGGAGCTTTTTTCACTTGCCACATGTCGGTAAGCATCGTGCTGTGGACCCAGAAGTAAGGAATGCAGCCTATTTTCTGTGTCATGAGAAATCAGGTCAGCTACATTTCACAATCTGAGAAATATGATATATTGCAAAGACTCTCTCAAAATGTGATAATTTTAAATAACTTGCAAATGAGCTAAGAACACTTTATATATCACATTTTACAGGCAGTGTTATCATTTTAACCAGTCGGAAGATGTTGATTGCATATTTTAAAGGGAAAAAAATATAGGCAAAATACCCAATAACGCTTCTGTATCAGTGACGCCCCCTGCTGCCAGTAGTAATGAAACACTGGTGTATCATAGCTTGCCAGTGTTTGTAAAATTATACTATATTTTAATATATTTAACGTATTGGGTAGATGTTCAGGTTGCACAAGTTTTAACTATTCTCCTTTCACTTCCTTCCAAAATAATACAGAAGAGACCCAAGCATAATATTCCTCCAGGGGTCCCATCAGACCTCCATACTGGCCTAGTTAAAAACACAGTCATTTACAGGCGCTATGTAGTTTCCTTTGAGGGGAACATGTCAAATTGATCTTCGAGTCTGATGTGCATTCAACAGGTTATAGAGCAGGAGGAGCTGAGCAGATTGATACAAAATTCTGTGGGAAAGAATTAGTATAACTTCTATTCATTTTAGATCTCTGCTCTTTCTTTTCTATGTTTAGGAGCCCGTTGATCAGTCTTGGCCACCGATTGACCGCTATCTCTGTATGCAAAGTTATACAGGGAAGCAGGGGCGTAGCTAAAGCTCATGGGTCCTGGTGCAAGAGTTCAGCTTGGGCCCCCCTTCCCTCGGTGCTTTGTGGTCAGGGGCAGGGAAGCACATAGCCTTCATGCTGCCTGAGACAAAAATTGGAATAGCACCCCACTCATGGCAAATTCTTGACTGAACCCCTTCCCTCCAGCCAGAGGTGTAACTTGACCAGCGTGCACTTTCTATTATACTGGTGTCTTCTTATGCGGCACAAGGGTCTTTGGGCCCCTCAGGCTCCTGGGACCGGTAGCGACTGCTACCTCTGCACCCCTTATAGCAATGCCCCTGCGGCGAGGGCTGTCAATTACTGAGTAGGGCTGTCCACTGTATCCTAACATAGAAAGAGAATGGATTAAAATGAATAAATTACAAATTATAAAGGGACAATTATCAAATTAGATATGTCAGTTTTGTGATCTACAAAAGTCGCAAGTCTTTGAAACTGCAACATTAGGTTAAATATACAATATTTTTCTTGATATAGTGTGTGTTGGAGTGAGGCCTTTTAATATGTTAGGTGCAACTGTAGCCCTGCGTGTGCCAGACTTAAAAATATGCCGGCTATGTACGTGCCGTAGGGCTCCAGATCAGTAGTGCATACGCTGAAGCTGACGTCCACAGTATGTATTGTACTGTGCAGGCATGGGCTGGGTGGTAGTCTGCACCTGCACTGAGATTTGGCAGCGGATGGAGAGGGGAAGGACTTCAGGAAGCAAAAGGGAGGGACTGGGACCAGTTCGGAGGTTTAGACTTGGGCACTTTGTAAGGCTACTTTCACACCAGCGTTTTTGCTGGAACACTTCCATCATGATAATTCAACCATCTGCATCCGTTCTGAACAGATCCGGTTTTATTATCTTTAAAACAGCCATGACGAGTGCGTCATGAACACCATTGAAAGTCAATGGGGGACGGATCTGTTTTCAATTGTGTCCGAGAAAAGGGATCCGTCCCTATTGACTTACATTTTGAGTCATGATGGATCCATCTTGCTCCGCACCACATTGCGGACCGAAAAATGCTGCTTGTCCGCGATGGGAGCGCAACCAAATGGAACGGAATGCATTCTGGTGCATTCCGTTTAGTTCAGTTCAGTTTTGTCCCCGTTGACAATGAATGGGGACAAAACGGAAGCAATTTCTTCCGATATTGAGATCCTATGACGGATCTCAATAGCGGAAAGGCAAAGCGCAGATGTGAAAGTAGCCTAATATGGTAAATGCCGAGCTGAACACTTGGTGCCTCAATAGCATCTCAAAGTTCATTTTCTGGGTGATGGAAACAAAAGGCATGTTTGGCATGATGTGTATATGTGATACACTGTATTGGAGTTACTTTCATTTGTGAAATGAGGTGACAGACTCCCTGTAAATGCTTCTAATCCCAATAAAATTGGAAAATGAATTCATAAAGTTTAAGGGAAGCATAAAATTGGGCTACTTTGTCTCATATCCTAATCCAATACAAACCAATATGAGAATTTATGAATATCGTTATTGAATGTATCAGGTATACAGCTCAGCATTGTACGATATATAACACTCAGTAGTCCAATTATCCATCTTCACATAGTCTGGTTCATATTAACAACTAAGTTTTAATTGCTTAGAACAGGGGCGTAACTACCATAGCGACAGACCATGCGACTGCTATGGGGCCCAAGGCAAGAGGGGGCCCAGTTGGGATCATCCCCTCCTCAACTGAGGGTGAAAACCTGGTCAGGGCTCCACCCTCTAAAGGAACAACTTTTAGCAAATGAGGCAGTGCAAAAAATGGCCCAAGGGTGATTGAAAGAGGTTTAGGCGGAAACCCCTCTGTCCTGTGTGGGGGGCCCGGTTTGATCCCTGCTATGGGGCCCTTACTTCTCTATGTAAGCCACTGGCTTAGAACACTTAGGAACAGTAGTACTAATTGTTCTCATTAGTAACAAAAATTGCTACATTGACATTGCTCTCTAGGCAGCATCAGGAGGCATATGGCTGGCCACTTACAGCCTGATTCCTAAGGCAGGTTTAACCTAGAGTTTTTGTACCACTCTTGATTGATTTCAACAATTGATTGTCAGCTGTAGTGCACAAGGTTCGGACTACTGGTAGTCTAATGGTTAAATTAAAAGTGCTACAAAAGTCCAGGTCTAGCCCCAGCATAAAAAGCTAACAAACCTAGAGTTATTTGATGCTTAGACAGTATACACACCAATCAACTATAACATTCACAAAAACAGGTGAAGTGAAGACATTATCTGATGACAATGGAACTGTCAAGGGGTGTGATATATTGGACTAAAGACAATATTCAGTTCTTGAAGTTTATTTATTGGAAGCCAAAGAAATGGGCAAGTGAAAGGGACTGAGCAACTTTGAGGGTCAAATTGTGATGACTAGAATACAGGCTAAGAATATCTCCAAAATGATAGGTCTGGTTGGGTCTTACTGTCATGTGTAAAAGTGACCCTCCAAGCTACCCATTACAAAGGCTCAGTCCCCTCAGTAAATGTTCCATCTTTTTCATACTGGTGCTTGATTAATCTGTACTTTATAATCAGTCTGTCCTTGCTGTAATACAAATTGTCAGTACATACACTGACTCCTGTCTGCCACCAGGAAATTCACTATTGAACCAGGCACAATGCCTTATGATGCAAGCTCAGCTGAATGCAATGACACTATTCACTTAGCAATTTGTTCCTTCATTCTGGAGAAAAGGTACTTTTAATCCATATGCAAATGAGCAGCTAAGTGCCCTGAGGGTGGGGCCAAGTCACTCTATGCACCCTTAGGGCTCTTTTACACGAGCGGATGCTGTGCGGGTAATCTGCTGTGTGAAAGAGAGACAAGTCCCATTTCGGACAACAGAGACACGGAGCATTAACATGACTGATAATGCTCCGTGCCTCTCTGTGATCTTTTTACTACCAAATCACAGTGAGATAAAGTTGTTACTGTGATTTTGTAGTAAAAAGGTCACAGAGAGGCAAAGAGCATTATCAATCATGTTACTACTCCGTGTCTCTGCTGTCCGGAGCGGGGCTTGGCTCTCTTTCACGCAGTGGATTCTATGCATGGGATCCACTTGTATGAAAGAGCCCTTACTCCTCCTGCTTCTTCTGCCATCCCCTCCTTCTTCTTCTTGATTGGCAGGGCCTGGCAAGATGACTATTCCAGAACATGGACCTGGCAATCAAGAAGGAGAGGGAAGCAGTAGTAGTAAGGGATCACAGAGTAACTTGGGCCTGCTATCTATACACTTACAAGCTCATTTGACTATGGCTTAAAGGTACATTTTCTCCAGAATAAAGCAATGGATTGCTAAGTGGAAGGTGTCATTACATTCGGCTAAGCTAGCCCTACTAGGCATTGTGCCTGATTTAACAGTGAATTTCCTGGTCACAGGCTCCCATTAATGGTGAGTCTGTAATAGATGTATTTTTTATACAGCCAGTCTGAGAAGGCAAAGATGCAAAGTAAAGTAGGAGGAAAGAACAGCAATCAGAACCAATGATTGGCAGGGGGTGTGTCTCAGACTACCTCTGACTCCCTGTAGGTGCTAGAACTAAGCTGTAATTACAGATCAAATTTTTACCCTACTGGAGCCATGGCTAAAAGCAGCCAAGCTGTAAGATCATGTCAGGACAATTGCTTTAATGCTGGCTATGGCAGAAAGTTGTCAGAACACATTGCAGCTTGCTGAGTACCAGGCAGTGTACTTGCAGACTGGTCAGAGTGATCATGGTGCCCCCTGCCCACAACTGGAAGCGCTTACAACAGGCATGGGAGTATCACAAATGGACCACAAAGCAACATAAAATGTGGCCTGGTGTAAAGAATGACATTTTCTGTTAGATCATGTGGATGGCTGGATGGGGTAGAGATGGCACCATGATGCTCTAAGGCATCTTTCACACTGGCGTTAGGCTTGTCCGGCATGCTGTTCTGGCAGAGGAGCAGCCTGCCGGGTCCGTACTATCGTTTGCACACGCGTGCTGCCGGAGATGTGGTCGCAGCATGGCAAATATGCCGGGAGGCGGCCAGACAAAAAACGCAGCCGGACAAGCCTAACGCCGGTATGAAAGAAGCATAAGGCAAGTTATAGAAGGCAGTCTTATGGTCTGGGCAATGTTCTGCTGGGGAACTTTGGATCCTGGTATTTATGTGGATGTTACTTTGACATGTACCACCTGGTACTGCCTGAGGCGATTGGCGCACCTGGCCTCATTGGTGGTGCACCCCTGGTCCCAGGTTTCAGACCCCCACCGATCAGTACTAAAATCCTGGAAAATCCTTTTAAGATTAGGGTTAGTGTTAGGGGTTGGTATTAGGGTTAGTGAATATGGAGAGTAAAGGGGAGTACTTCCTTTTACCCACTCGGTTCTAGTCTCATCCTACAGTGTAGGAACTGTGCAGGCTTAAAAAGCTTCCCCAGCTGTCCCCTGATCTTTGGTTCCATCTCCCTCACCTAGACACAATGGCAGGCTGTGCATACTGGAGGAGTGCAGCTTCTCTGGGTACTAAAGAGTGACAGGAAAAAGTATTGCACTATCCAACATCACCCAGCTGTAACATTAATTGGAGCTTATTTCAAATTATCTTGCATCTGCAGGTCTATACGACATATTGTACCTAGATCCAGGAAAAAAAACTATGCTTTATGGTCACAAAAGACTCACAGTGATGCCTGGTCTTAGCTCTCTGCACCTTTATCTAGGGCTCCTTCTATAAAGTTTTACACTGAATTAAATGCAGGATGTGATCTAAGGCCTGACGTGGCCTGATGGCCTGAGTGAAGAGCAGAAAAATCAAGTGAGACATTCTTCTTATAAGACAAAATCCCAGTGTGTCCGTACAGCATCCTGAGGGACATCTCCACATGAAGGTTATGGTATTTACAGTAAGAAAATCCCTTTAGCTAGCATTATGGTGCATTAAGGGAACTTACTTTATATATGAACAGATATACTGTTACATTGTCCTAGAAACTGTAGATATTCTGTGGATTGCTCCTGGGAATTGTTCCTGAAAGGACTGAATATGATTAAACCGTAGATAAAGCTTTTTCTCTGCTTGCTATATACTTTGTCCCTGAAGCATAATACTGTATATACTTTTATATTTCTGAGCGGCAGCAGAGTTTTACCCAACTTGTGGGTATCGGGGAATGGACAGAATTGTAATTTTCAAAATATGGGGACCCACTGGTTGACAGAACTTCCTTTGACCACTTCAGTACATATACATCTCAAACTGTGATCAACTTGGCATAGAGTCAAGTGCATACTGAAAAACCTAAAGCAATACAACCTACAGAACTCACTAAGGGGAAGGAATTAGCTACAATTACAGAAATATGTATGTGATATGGTTGAATCTTGCATCTCTCAGCTACAAATGCCACCACAACAACCACTTAAGAGGCCGAGACGGTGCCACCACTGTGCTGTAAATATCCAGTTCACAAATAATGCCGACCCACCCCCATATATAGAGAGAGCAAAAAGGGAAGGGATTATGATTGGACCCTGCCCAGTGATCAGCTGATATCATCCAGCTACAGAAACCTCCAGTCATTGCTGGGGCAAGCATCAGCTAGCTATAGAATTCCCTGCAGCAAGCAAACAAATGGCCGACTATGTAATACGTACAATGGAGAGGGACCCGCCTTTATATCCTAATAGGGCATATGGAAAGTGGTTGTCAACACAAGACAGTATCTTTATGGCCGATCTGTTACAGACATTTCTGCGACTGTCCAATTCATCTGAATGGGGTTTTGTATAAATCCACTTGAATGCTACAAAACAGCCTCATTCAGAGGAATAGAATTAATTTTCAGTTGCAGAAATTTCTGCTGCATGTGAAAATACCCCAATTACCTGGCGCCTGCCCATAAATATAATTGTGCATACTGTAGTACCACAAGGTAATGTACTCCAAGGACAGGAGGTGGTGTGCCTGCAAATGTCCATATATATAACACTACAAGATGTTTATTTTACCAATACAATTGGGACTTTTTAAAGAGGTAATACAATGTTATAAGGCATAATATCGACTTTAGATAGAGGCTCACTTTTTATTTCTCTGTCACATCCAAAATCTGTATCAAAGTAAGCATGCCGCTATGTGGGGTAACATAGTAACATGGTGAGATAGATGACTAAAAAAAGACATCTGTCCATCCAGTTCAGCCTGTTATCCTGCAAGTTGATTCAGAGGAAGGAAAAAAAAGAAAACTGTGAGGTAGAAGCTCTGCTATGTCTGCCTTGTTCACAGGAGCCCAGAACTGTACACAGTACTCCATGTGTGGTCTGACTAGTGATTTGTAAAGTGGTAGAACTATGTTCTCATCACGGGCGTCTATGCCCCTTTTGATGCACCCATTATGTTATTGGCCTTGGCAGTAGCTGCCTGACACTGGTTTCTACAGCTTTTAGTTTGCTGTCCACTAAAATTGCTAGGTCCTTTTCCATGTCAGTGTTACCGAGTGTTTTACCATTTAATATGTACGGGTGACTTCAGGGGCGTAGCTAAAGGCTTATGGGCCCTGGTGCAAGAGTTCAGCTTGGGCCCCCCTTCCCTCAGTGCTTTGTGTGTCTTCTTATGCGGCAAAAGTGTCTTTGGGCCCCTTCAGGCTCCTGGGCCCGGTAGCGACTGCTACCGCTGCACCCCCTATAGCTACGCCCCTGGGTGACTTTCATTATTCATTCCCATGTGCATAACCTTACATTTGTCAGTGTTAAACCTCATCTGCCCAAGCCTCCAATCTATCCAGATCCCTCTGTAGCAGTATATTGTCCTCTTCCGTGTTAATTACTTTACACAATTTAGTGTCAAATAATTATACATATAATTATAATATATTATAATAACTATACGTAGCGATAAATATGTAAATGGTAAATTACCAGTTTCATGATGATTGGTAAAGTTTTGTCGCAAATTTGTGAAGAGCATAATGACAATGATTTTTGCATAGTGTTTTCACATAATAAACGGGTTGCGATTTATGTGATTAGAGACGATATTGAGCTTTGACTCAAACATAATTGTTTCTGTTGAGTCCCTTCACTCTCACTGCAGTGATCATTGTATATTGTCACTAATCTGGAACTCTAGACCAAAGGAGCTGCAATCTTCATTTACAGATGTAAAGGGCAACTACTATAACAGTAGCATTTCTTTAGAGAACTACATTTTCACGAGAAAGGTATGTTTCGTGGCACCTACCCTCTTATGGTGGTATACTTTGAAACTGATTAACCACTTGAAGGCCACAGGTTTATACCCCCCTAGCAGGGGCGTAGCTAATGGCTCATGGGCCCTGGTACAAGAGTTCAGCTTGGGCCCCTCTTCCCTGTGCTTTGTGTGTCTTCTTATGTGGCACAAGGGTCTTTGGGCCCCCTCAGGCTCCTGGGCCCGGTAGCGACTGCTACCTCTGCACCCCCTATAGCTACGCCCATGCCCCTAGTGACCAGGCCCTTTTTTACAAATCCGCACTACACTACTTTCACAGTTTATTGCTCCGTCATACAACTTACCACCCAAATGAATTTTACCTCCTTTTCTTCTCACTAATAGAGCTTTCATTTGGTGGTATTTCATTCTTGCTGACATTTTTACTTTTTTTGATATTTTACTTTTTTTGACAAAATTTTTGCAAAAATACGACATTTTTTCGCTTTCTGTTGTAAAAATTTTCAAATAACACTACATTTCAATTTAAATTTTTCTCTAAATTTATTGTTCTACATGTCTTTGATAAAAAAAAATGCAATAAGTGTATATTTATTGGTTTGGGTAAAAGTTATAGCGTTTACAGACTATGGTGCAAAAAAGTGAGTTTCCGCACTTTGATTTTCTGAGTACCTGTCCTGTTTCCTGACGCACTACAATCCCAGACAGTAGAAACACCCCATAAATGACCCCATTTCGAAAAGTAGACACCCTAAGGTATTCACTGAGGGGCATAGTGAGATCATGGAAGTTTTTATTTTTTGTCACAAGTTAGCGGAAATGGATTTTTTTTTTTTTCAAAAAATTTCATTTTCCGCTAACTTGTGTCAAAAAATAAAAACTTCCATGAACTCATTATGCCACTTAGCGAATACCTTGGGGTGTCTATTTTCTAAAATGGGGTCACTTGTGAGGTTTTTCCACTGCCCTGACATTTGAGGAGTTTTTGCTTTTCTCCTTATGTTGACCATACGGGTAATGAGATTTTTTTTTTCCGTTCAGCCTCTGGGCTGAAAGAAAAAAATGAACGGCACAGATTTCTTCATTAACATTGATCAATGTGGATGAAAAAATCTCTAAAAAATGTGCAAAAAAAAAAAAAAGAGGGGAAAGCTGTAAAGCTGAGATCGCTAAGGGACCCTTAGGCCTCATTCACACGTCTGCAATTCTGTTCCGCAAAATTTTGCGGAACGGAATTGTAGATACATTCAATTCTATGGGGACAGACTTTGATCCGCTCGGATCCGGAATTGCGGATCTGCACTTCCGGATCCGCAAAAATATAGAACATGTCCTATTCTTGTCCGCAATTGCGGACAAGAAAAGGAATTTTCTATATAGTTCTGGCAATGTGCGGATCCGCAAAATGCGGAAAGCACATTGCCGGTGTATATATTTTGCGGATCCGCAGATCCATGGATCCGCAAAACACATACGGACGACTGAATGAGCCTTACAGGGGGGTGATTAGTGACGGGGGTAACAGGGGTGATCAGGGGAGGTGACATGGGTGATCAGGGGTTAGTCAGTGATGGGGGGTGGGGGGGGTGTGTAGTGATTGGTGCACTTTACTTATGTTTGCCCTGGTGGTCCCAGACATATGGACCACGAGAGGAGGAAACAGCAGGCATATCAGACGCTGTTTACAAAACAGCGTCTGATATGCGTTTTTTTTCGCATCTACAGCCTGCCAGCGCATGATCAGCGCTGGCAGGCTGTAGTTTCAGTTGTCCCGATTAAGATCACATGAACGCACACGCACGGCGTGCGCGCATTCATGCGAAATCTCGGGTGTCACGAGATGTCGCCGATAGGCGGCAGTGAGACCTGAGAAAGCCGCCGCGCTGACGCCCATCGGCGTTAGCGTGGCAGCAAGTGGTTAAGGAGGTCACCTACATCCGCTAAATAGGCTAAATAAGCTATATAGAATTTTGAAATGTCTGCAATAGAATTTGCTGGCAATTGCTTGTTGTGTGCCCTGGATTACGGAATGGGACTCTTACTCCCATAGCTGTCACTATTCATGATTAGCTAGGAGCTTTAATTGGACGAGATGTTGGGGGATCGATCAAATGGTACGGCGCAGTGATTTTTGCATACATTTGAGACCACTTTACTGCCCACAGCTACTTTGCATTATGACTGCTCAGCAGTTGTTATTGAAGTCCTGTGTTCATTAAAAGAACATTTTATACATCTCTGCATTGATCTGCAAGCTCTATGTTGAGAGGGAGCTGCAATGGAGGGGCGGGCAACAGGTGGGTATGTTTTTTTTTTAAACAGGTACAGCTGCCTTGGTTTTAACTTTAGAAACATGCATGAACCTGTAAAATCTTTTTAAGTACAATACCTAAAGAGGGAGATTTATCAAAACTGGTGTAAAGGAAAACTGGCTTAGTTACCAAGAGCAACCAATCAGATTCCACCCTTGTTTTTTCAAAGAAGCTCTGGAAAATAGAAGGTGGAATCTGAATGGTTGCTATGGGAAACTAAGCCAGTTTTCCGTTACACCAGTTTTGATAAATCTACCCAAAAGAGTCACTGTACTTTCATTTCATTTAATAGAATGATGCAAATCTGAGGCCCCCATAATATGATACGTTGACCATCAACAGGCTCAGACTGGCCCACAGGGGTACAGGGGAATCCCTCGGTGGGCCCCTAGTCTCCCACCCCTGCACAAGTGGCACATAACACAGTGAATGTACAGCACCTCAACCAGCCTATGTTCATATAAAAAACTTGTTAAAATATTTATTATATTTGAATGTATCCGTAGGGTGGGCCCCAAAATAAATTTTACTGGTGGGCCCTAGGTATCCCAGTCCGACACTGACCATCAATGTTCTAAAGTCATGTTGGGAAAGCCAGGAAGATGCATTGATGTTAAAGGGGTTATCCGAGATGCACTGTGCTGCCTTGTGGCTGCCACTGCCAAGATCCAGTGCTGTATATTGGGCATGTGATCTCAGCCTGGGGTTGGAACCTGCAGTGCATGCGTGAGTCTGAATCCCTCACAAGCGATTTGGCGAGAGAATAAGATCCCAGAAGTGGAAGATGATTGGGATCATGGCACATCTCAAATATTTACTTCTGATATCCCCCTTTTTATATTATTTCTTACCCAAATGGGTCTTCTGGACTAAAGGGTTCCTTTAATGTATCGGAGCCTGGGAACATCTTCTACTAGCCGGGGGAAGAGGGAGCAAACCAAACCCCCAAATCAGACATGTTTTTCTTGACTGTCTAAAGAGGTTTTCCAGAACTACTATGGTTTTAACAGATATGCTCATGTACTTGATTACATCATGTAAATCTTCCCCCTACTTTTTTTTTTTTTTATCTTTGGACTCTTCTAAATAGTTTTCATCATGTTAACAAAATCACTCTGGTTTGTTTTCATCCTGTACGTAGCACTTCCTGTTCCTGTATCCAACCAAACCCATGATGCACTTTCTTTGCCACAGCTCCAAAACTGCCCCTAAGAACACTTACCACAGCTAGTTTATAGCTCCTCCCACCAGCTAGTTACATAGACTCTGCCCTATCACTGCCCCTAACAACACCCAGCTAGTTTATAACTCCTCCCACCCAGTTACATAGACACTTCCCTATCACTGCCCCTAACCCCCAGCTAGTTTATAGCTCCCCTATCACTGCCCCTAACCCCCAGCTAGTTTATAGCTCCCCTATCACTGACCCTGGTGCTGCTTTGACATGTCCATGGACATAGCATCACAGGAAATAGGAAAGAGCTGCATGGGAATAGTCATGTGACCACGGCCCAAAAACAGAAGATAGGAGCAATGAATGTAAAAGAAATACATAACAAAATGACAGCATCTATATTGACAAGTGATTATCTTAAAGGATGTAGCCATAGACAAAAAAAAACCTTGTTATGGATCAGCAAGTATGAACACACAAAGGTAGGTTTTCTGGTGCTCCCCTGGTATTCACCCTTTAACCCCTACAAAAGGATCTATACTTCACTGCAGGAAAGCAACTGGACTGCTACCTCCTGGGAAACACCTGGTGAAGCTGGCAACTGACTGACTGCAGTCAAGAACTCTGGTACAAGCACCAGACGCTCAAGGTACAGGAAAACACACCAAAAATGGAAGAAAACCACAGGTATAGTCTGAACAATCACTAAGACTGTAATGCTGGTATTCTGAGATACAGGCAGCGCACAGTTAATGCAGAAATGGGAAAGACTTGCAGGCGGAGTATTAATAAGGCAAACGTGAGGCAGCCAGGCTGGGGACTTGACTTGGGCACATATAGGGCAGACAGACTGAATTCAAAAGTGCAAGGGCAAATAGGCAGCATGGCACACACTTGAAACGCAGCAAGAATACAGGCAGGAGATAACCTTCTTCAGGATAAACGCAGGAAAATCCCAACAGCACTAGAAAGCCCCTTTCTGCAGGAGAGGGTGCCTTAAATATCCAGGAACCCTCAACCACTGGCTGGGGAAGGATTTGGGAGCATGTGCATTGGCCCTTAATGAGGTGCCCTGAGGGGTATCGGGTAGAAGCATGGAGGCAGCAGTATGTAGAGGATGTCGGTGACCAGGGCGCTGGATGGCATGGTAAGCAGTGCAACATCTGCACTCACAGAGGACAGCAGGAGGGCCACAGACAACACAACTAACAACCCCTTTTGGAATTTTAATAGGAGCGAACTGCATAGATTCAGATGTACAGTATAAGCCATATATTACTGTTCAATCATTGAATAGTTTCTCCTTTACTCACCCTTCAACTATAGTCTACGGAGGTTTATAATAAAGCATAAAACTTCTCTGAAGCTCATTATAAATATGCATGTTATTCTTGAATTGGAATTAACATAATAGCACAATTTGCAGGTTTGTTCACTTAATATTTGCCTGCGGAGCGGTAAAAGGTGTGATGCTGGAGGTGTAGAAATGTAAATTTCTTGTGGAATTTATCAAATTCAAAGGAAATAATGAACAGCATTCATTATTAGTATGCGCCCCTTTAACTTTGCAGATCTGTATTCGGATCACAGCTGGAGTTATGTAAAACACTTTGTATAAATTGTCTTTAAAAGTATGTAAGGTTTTCTACCATTATCTTTAGGGAGTTCAAACCACTGACATTTATTGTTACAGTATGAAAGACGTTTCTATGTCTATGTTTCCATTACTAGCAGGAGATTTATTGCGATAAGTACAAAGAACCAACACGATCCACCATACATAATAGGTGACTGTCATAGCACAGGTCACAGATCATGCCTAGACCACTTTCCAATGGAAGTCGTCCATGTGGTGGCCGTAAAGCATATCTCTAAGGCTACTTTCACACTTCCATTTTTGCCTGATCCGACAGGGTTCAGCAAAAACGCCTCCGTTACTGATAATACAACCATCTGCATCCGTTATGAACGGATCCGGTTGTATTATCTTTAACATGGCCAAGACGGATCCGCCATGAACTCCATTAAAAAGTCGATGGGGGACAGATCAGTTTTCTATTGTGTCCGAGCACCATTGACTTGCATTGTGTGTCATGCTGGATCCGTTTCGCTCCGTATCCCATGACTGATGCTCTCCGGTATGGGAACGCAACCAAACGGAGCGGAATGCATTTTGGAGCATCCCATTCTGTTCTGTTCAGTTCAGGTTTGTCTCAATTGACAATGAATGAGGACAAAACTGAAGCGTTTTTCTCTGGTATTGAGACCCTCTACTGGATCTCAATACAGGAAAAGTGAAATGCAAGTGTGAAAGTATCCTAAATTGTGTTAATAGAAGCTTAGGCAAGATGGCTGTCTATCATGTACAGAAAACAGAATTAAAAAAAATCTCAATCAGAAAATAAATTAGAAAATAAGCATTTAACAGTATCTGGTTTTGACTATAAAATTGGACCCAGACTGTAAAAAGACACAAATGTACCCACAGCAGTGGTCATTGCCCTTATTCTACATGTAGGTGAAAGGGCTGCAGTACTGATCTTGGTGGATCAACTAGCTAAGAGAAGTTTCAGTGTGGCACTGCCAACCAAAATGATCCTGGAGGCGGTTTAGTGAGTGGTGAATATAACATGAATCTCAGCATACGCCAAATAAATCAGATAATCAAACTGGGACTCAAAGCAAATGCACACCTTTGGTGCCTGATGGGAGCCAAAGGAGCACAGTTAATGGACCCAAAAAGGCATGGTACTAAGAAAAGTGCCTCAGTCCTTTCTAGCGATCACTGCAGGTCTTAGTGCCTGGACCACCACTGCATGGTTTGTAAAAATGTGCATATTTATGTACGGGTTTATAGAGTAAGCAAATGAAGAACAGACAGATGAAAGGATTTGTGACATGGTTGGTGTCTTTGAGACACAAAAAAGGCCAAATCTCAGGAGACCTAAAGATCAAAGTAATGCTGAGTTTGATTACTTTGTGAGAAGGTGGTAGTGGCTGATGTATCTGGTAGATGGACTTCATGATTGGTGCCGCGAGACACAACATCAGGCCTACTGCCTTTACATGCATTTCTAGGGTTCCAGACAACTAATAATAGAATGAAATAGCTTTGATAAGATGTAAAACTGTGTCATTTGGTACTATAAAAATAGTAATGGATGGTTGTAACTGGGAAAGGTTACTGGTTCCTGTGAATTCTGTCTTATGATGGTAACATTTGTTTAAGGATGCATGCTCTAGTTTTTATTTTCAAGCACGGTTGGTTTTCTAGTTCATGGTAAGGGTTTGCCCGAGAAGCTCTAACACTGAATATTTTAATCAATTATTGATGATCTCTTTCTGAAATGCGGTTTCACAGCGAGTTATTTTTTACATTTCACATCCGAGATGTACTATGAATAGCAAAATCATTACTGTAGATGTAACATCATGTAGGTCAGGGGCTTTAAAGGGAACCTGTCGGCTGCAATATACGGCCCTTACTGAGGACAGCATACTGCAGTGACAGACCTGGTGTTGTCAGCAGTCTGTCACTGCTATGAGGGCTACTGACCTGCTATGAGTACTGACCTGTCGAACCCCACAGCGCACGCCAGTTCTGCGAGGGAGAAGAGCCGACACTGCTCACAGTGAGGGCGCCAAAGGTACTGTTGCGAGACTTCAGGGCCAGGCATAAATATATTTTCACTGCCTGACCTGTCAGTGTTAACGGTGGGCCCACCATATAGGAGGAAGGGAGTGGAGCCTCTGAGTGCAATGGCCCCATCCTTGTTGCACCCAGGAGCTCATTTACATATCATAAAATATCAATTTTCGACATCTAAAGAAAAGGGACCAAAAGCATTACATTCAGCTGACATCCGATAAGCTCGCATGTCAGCTGGCTTAATCCTGGTAAATCTGGTGACAGATGCATGATACAATAAATGCAGAAGAAAACGTGTGGTTTTTCTTGTGAAAGACTTGACAGTTAACAGTAACATGGTTTTAAATGTTAAAAAATTAAAGGGTTTCTCCAGTTCCATAATACATTTTTTAAATCTGCCCAAACACTGCATATTTTTGCCCCTACACCTATTTTTCATGTCAGCACTTTCCTCCCCCTGTTCTCAGCATTACTGCATCCGGACAAGATTTAAATGGAAAACCCAGCATGCTTTGCTCTGTAATGTTTCTCAAGGGTTGCTCCACATGCCACAGCGTTCCCTCTGCACTAGTCACGACCCCTACATCGTTCTTCTCTGTGCAGTAGTCCCGAACCCTACACCTCCTTTCTCTATGGTGCAAGCCCTGTGAAACATTACAGAGCAAAGCCCGTTGGGTTTGGTCAGAAATCCCAGCAGGAAGCTGATGAAAACAGGAAGTTCTGCATGTAAACATCCTGCCAGGATGCAGTGATGCTGAAAACAGGGGAAGTCAAGTGCTGACACGAAAAACTGGCCCAAAAATATGGAGTGCTTGGAGTACTAAGAAATTTCTTTATGAGACCTGATGTAATAGGGGTACAGATGTATGGGAGGGTTAAAGAGGGGAGCGTCCGTTATTTGGGAAAGTGGTGCGAGAAGGGAACATGTTATTTAACTGTTATTGCTAAATTGTTATAAAAATGTGAATTGTCATGTCTCTTGATCCCTGCAAGCCGGTAGGGGTGTAGTGAGGAGAGTTGGCCACTAGAGGGACCCCTAGGATAGGTACAAAAGGCTTAGTGAGGGGAGCAGGAGTTCAGTTGAGTTAAGATGTAGTTGCAGTTCAGTTCAGGCCCCTGAGCCTGGTGAAGCCAGGGAGACCTGGGTCTATGACCTGGGGAAGGGTGTGCAGTTGAGGAAACAGCCGGAAGGGTCCTGCCTGGAGGTGAACATAGACAACCGGAGATAGGAGGACGCCAGTTCCAAGGGCCAAAGTGGAATAATACCCTTAGGCCGGGCTGAGAGACTGAGAAGCGGAGCAGGGAAGGAAAGAATCACTGGATACCAGCCAGACGGGGCTGAGGACACAGAACAGAGCCTTAGTGAGGAGAAACACAGGAAGGGCGCAGGGATCAGGAGGTATGCTACCCATGTCCTGCATTGATGGCCCATTGGTGTACCGTTCACTGGAAAAGGTCTGCTGTGATAAAGACGTGATTGTTCCCTGGTTAAGTGTGTGGCCGGCAGAGGAATCTGCTTGAGGTTGAGAAACGTTTTGCAACCCTTTAAGTAAAGACTTTGACAATTTAACTGAATCGCCTGGTCTTCAATTATTCCCGCTAGCAGGGGAGTGCTACAGCTGCTATACACTGGGACCACCATCTGGAGCAGAAGACGGAAGGGATCCATAAGTCCATCAAAGCATACCTCTCAGGTGGGTGACGCACTGCACCACAACACCCAGCATGTCCTGGTCACCCTGACCTGCAGGTAGCTTACAACTTGGCGTAGTCGGCAGGATCCACGCGTTTCTGTGGTGCAGGGAAACGTGAACTCCGTGCCTTGGACCATTCTGCCCAGAGTGACTGTGACTTTTATTTAATGTTGGGCAAAGGAAGTGTATCTAAAGTGCCCCAGGAGTGCTGTGCGGAGTAGCGCTGGCCTGGGTGAAGAATTAGATTGTTACAGAGTGATTAGTGCACTGTGGTGGAGCGGCTTGCTGTCAGTGAATTGAAGAAAAGTGTTTCCAAGATGGCCGCCGGCGCTGAAGGAATTCTGTCTGCTCCATCACTAACTGCTGAGGCGCGAAACTTTGCCGCCAAATTCCTCCAGGGTGGAGGAGGGGACTGTATAATGTGCCTGTCCAGTGAAGTGAAATCCTGTGAAGATGCCGCCGGCCCTATTGCGGAGTACCTAGGGGGCGGATCTGTCTGGGGGTGTAGTCTTCTGTGCCTGCGTGTGGAGAGAGCAGAGCGAGAGAAGATGGCGGAGCTCCGTGATATCGAGGACTTCATGGAGGGCCAACCCGAGCTGGCGGTGGCGGAGTGGGGAGTTACCCCACCTGATTCTCCTCTTGCTGAGGAGTGGAGTGGTCCCGAGGAATGGGCCGGTACGGTCCGGTGGCAGGACTCGAGTGACTATGACGGTGAGCGTCACCCCGCGTGGCCGGCTCTACCAGAGCAATTGTTGTTTGCCCTCAAGGATGACTCCTCAGATAGCGAGCCGGAGGAGTACGACACATATTTGTAAGAGACGGAACGTGTCTAAACTGATTGCGTAACAGGAGCCATGTGTTTGCCAGGCTGGTGGAAGCTATCTGCCAGTTCCCCCACGGCCGGTGGCAGCGTTGTTGAGGAACTGCCCCAGGAGTACCACTGCTCCCAGCCTGACCTTTGTGTGTTCCTAGGACCTGCTGTTTAATTCCTGGATCCTTCCAGGATGTCCCAGTTGTGCTAGTTGCACTTTATTTCCCCTGTTTTAACCCCCATTTCAGGTTGACAGGGATCTGCGTATGTCAGCGTTTTATAGGGACCGCAGAGTTTGCCAGGATAACGTGCCCCTGGTATTGTTAGAACTCTGTATTGTTTTAGATAAATGCTGCTGACATATGGTGTTTGCAACTGTTTTAAGGTAAAGGTGCCCAGAGGTGGACTTTCAGGTGTGGACCTCTGTGTTTTATATTTATATAATATGAGGACTGTTGTATGTATAAAGGACTATCCTGGCGTACGCTGTACCAGGACAACGCCGTGTTCCAGACCTGTTCCTTGTGAAAAGAGGACGGCGCCCCTGTCATTGGACTTTATCCCTTGCCAGTGTATCCGGATGTGAAAAGTTTGAGAGCAGATGTTATGCGTTGTTGGGTATATGCGTATATGTGCCTGCTAACTTTTTATTTACAGGTCCCTGATAGGTAGAGCTAGAGAGCACGGGGACGTGCTCAATTTAAGCGGTGGGGAAATGTAATAGGGGTACAGATGTATGGGAGGGTTAAAGAGGGGAGCGTCCGTTATTTGGGAAAGTGGTGCGAGAAGGGAACATGTTATTTAACTGTTATTGCTGAATTGTTATAAAAATGTGAATTGTCATGTCTCTTGATCCCTGCAAGCCGGTAGGGGTGTAGTGAGGAGAGTTGGCCACTAGAGGGACCCCTAGGATAGGTACAAAAGGCTTAGTGAGGGGAGCAGGAGTTCAGTTGAGTTAAGATGTAGTTGCAGTTCAGTTCAGGCCCCTGAGCCTGGTGAAGCCAGGGAGACCTGGGTCTATGACCTGGGGAAGGGTGTGCAGTTGAGGAAACAGCCGGAAGGGTCCTGCCTGGAGGTGAACATAGACAACCGGAGATAGGAGGACGCCAGTTCCAAGGGCCAAAGTGGAATAATACCCTTAGGCCGGGCTGAGAGACTGAGAAACGGAGCAGGGAAGGAAAAGAATCACTGGGTACCAGCCAGACGGGGCTGAGGACACAGAACAGAGCCTTTGTGAGGAGAAACACAGGAAGGGCGCAGGGATCAGGAGGTATGCTACCCATGTCCTGCATTGATGGCCCATTGGTGTACCGTTCACTGGAAAAGGTCTGCTGTGATAAAGACGTGATTGTTCCCTGGTTAAGTGTGTGGCCGGCAGAGGAATCTGCTTGAGGTTGAGAAACGTTTTGCAACCCTTTAAGTAAAGACTTTGACAATTTAACTGAATCGCCTGGTCTTCAATTATTCCCGCTAGCAGGGCAGTTCTACAGCTGCTATACACTGAGACCACTATCTGGAGCAGAACACGGAAGGGATCCATAAGTCCATCAAAGCATACCTCTCAGGTGGGTGACGCACTGCACCACAACACCCAGCATGTCCTGGTCCCCCCTGACCCGCAGGTAGCTTACAAGACCTGAGAACACCTTTAATTATCTGGACACTTGATCTAAGGTAATAAAATGTGACAGATAAAATGTTATATAGCAGTAGTAGTAGGGCCAAGGTTTGGCCTAAGGGGTAGGTGGAGGCAGATGCATAGGGCATCATTGAGGGGGGGACACAATTTATGCACTGCCCTGTTTTAAAATTTCTTTATGTCTTATGGGCACAGCAGAAATTGGGGAATTAAAAATTGGTGGGGAAGGTGATGTGTAGGGCAATAAACACATGGGGAAGATTTATCGAAACTGCTGTAAAGGAAAACAGACTTAGTTGCCCATAGCAACCAATCAGATTCCACCTTTCATTGTTCAGAGCTCCTTTGCAAAAATGATAGGTGGAATCTGATTGGTTGCTATGGGCAACTTAGCCAGTTTTCCTTTACAGCAGTTTGATAAATCTCCCCCATGGCTCAGGGAACCGAGGGCAATGGGGTGCATTCTGAATACCCTTTTTTTGGACACCAAAAGGGCTCACCCGGTCCCTGAGTACAGCCTTAATATTTTTACAGGGGGTTACATTATATTTTTCAAATGCAATGCTATTCGTGTCTGTGAATTGTGTCTGGTACTGCAGCTCAGCCTGATCCCCTTGAACGGGGCTGACACACAATAGTAAGATTGGTGCTGTTTTCAGACCGTTTTTCTTCATCTCATGCAACCTGTAAAAGGACATGTTATACAAAGGTGACTAAAGAAACAAATTATCTGCACAAAAGGTCGATATCAGTTGTATCACATCTGGACTTGGTTCTGACACTACCTGAACCAGGACCGGGGAAGTTTAAATGAGGCTGGGATTTTTCAGACTATGGCAGTGTTAAGATTTCTCCATATTTAACCAGTTAAACAACTCAACAGGGAATATACACAGCGCACAATATATCTGCAGTATCCCCACAGCTCAGTGCTCAGAACATCCTGTATCTCCTATTATTTCATATGCACATTAACAGTTTTCATTTAGCGCCTGAGAATCCTCATTTCAAGGAAACAGACTAATTCATATTCTCTTTGTGATACAGGATTCTTTAATGTTCCTAGAGATGCATTTAATGCATTACCATCATCGTGCTGTACTCGAGTTCTGGAATGAGATCTCCTTAAAGGGGATGTGTCACTTCAGCAAATAGCATTTTTTATGTAGAGGAAGTTAATACAAGGCACTTACTAATGTATTGTGATTGTCCATATTGTCTCCTTTACTGACTGGATTCATTTTTCCATCACATTATCTCGTTTCCATGGTTACGACCACCCTGCAATCCATCAGTGGTGGCCGTGCTTCCACACTATAGAAAAAAGTGCCCGCCTACGTGAGCTCCCACCGTCCTGACCACCAGAGAGTCCGGCACTTTTTCCTATAATGTGCAAGAACGGACACCGCTGATAGATTGCAGGGTGGTCATAACCATGGCAATCAGCAATGTATAATGTGATGGAAAAATGAATCTAGCCTGCAAAGGAGGCAATATGGACAATCACAATACATTAGTAAGTGCCTTGTATTAACTTTCTCTACATGATAAATGCCATTTGCTGAAGTTAGGCAATCCCTTTAAAGGAGCTGTCCAGTGAATGGAGCTGAGCTACAATACCACGCACAATCCATGGATCGGTGCCGCTGTGTTTTTGGAAAAGAGCAGCTATTTTCTAATCCTTTGCGTCTTGTCTGGTTAATCATTGTAAATGTCTTTGAAAAGTTATCAATCGGAATGAAGATTTGAAGAAAATATTATTCTGTTTGTCCACAAAATACGGTTTGGCAGAAGGTAATCATTTTATTGTCACAGGACAAGGATAAGTGGGCACGGTGACATCGCAGCATAGCAATAATGTGCATGATGATATAATGGTCCAAAAGCAAGTCCTTTCCTCGGCCTCCCATATACTTGTGTTCTATTTTCACCATCACCTTGTGTTCAAGATCACCATCTAGTAGTTATCACTATCTGGACCTCAGTTCTGAATGTACATGGGTATCTTTACTTGCTGAGCCCCTAGCTGGTGCCATTCCGGTAGCTTGGTCCATGATCATGATATACTACTGAAAATTATTTTTAAACAGTTTTAGCAAATTCATTCTGTTAAACCAGAATTGTATGGCTGTTATATTATTAATTATTGTATAGTCATGATGTAGATATTTATTGTATACTGCCATTGCCTAAATCCCCCTGGTGGCGGCTCCAGAGTATAACAGATAATCCTCCAATCAGAATATATTTTGCTGAAGGCGGTGGCGCGGAGCTGGATGATCTGCCGCACAGAAGCATGAAGGATAAAGAAATAAAATAAAATCAGGACAGTTAGAGAAATCAGATTACTCATTTCCATTGTAAAGCTGCACCGTATAACAGTATAAAGTCTGTAAACCAGCCCATAGTAGGACTGGCTAACCTGCCATATTTTCCAGGTCGGAGAAATTCCTTTAGGAAATTGCTTTTTATGCATTTCTAAGTATTTTATATAGTTTTTATTCCATATAGAAGGTCATCTTTAAATCTTTCAGTGAGTTATATACGCTCTTCTCTAAGAACTCAACCCTAAGAAAATGATTTTTGGAATCCTTGACTGGTCCTGCAGTGATTTAGTATATACTTGGAAAGTACACACATAGCCATCAATGCTACATATCTAAGATCTACGGCCACGCTCGTCTCTCTTTCTTCAAACCTTACTCTAGGTCTCTGGGCTGAATGTTAAGGAGGTAGAATATATAACTCTCAAAACTATTATTACAGAAAATCATTTTATTATATTACTCAGAAACACAATTCTACTTGCTGGGTTACATATTATACTCCATGTCATGGAAGTCATTTTTCTTCAAGACATTGCTTAATGCCAGATGAATACAAAACAGAATAACAGTTCCACTTATAGCGAAACACGGGAGACATGAAAACCTTCGGCTGCATCGACCCTGTCCCCCTCCAAATAAGTTGTTGCATTTAAAATGGATACGCAGAGATCGGTTTTAAATCAAGGTCGGTATGAGTTACACATCCAGATCTCCAAAAGAATGTGTTGACCAGGATATACGATCCTTTGGTCTCTGCTTTGAAAACACTGAGGCCAAAATAACTGGCAAATCAATAATTACAATGGAAAACGTACATCTGAACTGTCTGTATCCCTAGCGTTACTACACATTTTAGGCTGGGTTCACATATGTGCTTTGAACTCCGGCAGTCTGTTCCAGCAGAGGTTCACTGTACCCTGCATATCGGGATACCACCGTGCACCGCCGGATCCCTATTCACTGTAATGGGATCCGGAAGGGATCCAGCCGCTTTCTGGCATACATGCCAGCTTTCTGCCGGACAAAATATTCTGCCTGTAGTATTTTCTTTCTGGGCAAAACAATTTTCTGTCTGTCTACAGTGAATTCTGTCTGGGCAAAACAAATGAGAATGCCATACTATACCTTTCTCATCCTTGAGGTTTAAGGGCGGGTTCACATCGGCATTACGAATTCCGTCACTGTTTTCCGTTATAACGTAGTTATAACGAAAATAAGGTAATTTGTTAGACAGAATTCTAAATGGAAATCTTTAGAGGCATTCTGTTTTGATCCATCATAATAGAGGTCTATGGGCAAGCATAAGGCATCCGTCTGGTTTCCATTATGTCGACACAACTCTCTTTTCCGTCCTGGATAATGGAATTCGGAACGCTGATGTGAACCCACCCTAAGAGTTGTAACCCACACCTACTACCCCTATTCCTTGCAGAAAGGTAGACTTGTATGCCCTGTTGCTCTGATTATAGAAAACATGGAAGATATCATGTCAGCCGATCATTCAACCAACAGCCTCCAGACCCTGACTTTTTATTAACATGCATGTTCAACTCAACAACAGTTGCATACGATTGTAATATAGTTGGCCTGATCACCGCTTCTATACCCTTCTATACTCCTCTAAAAGACTTATAATGAAAAAGATAAGATCAGACAGACAAAATCTAATCTGTCCAATCATAAGGAGACAGTCTGGCAGCCCTCACAGATATTAGATTGTCAGCAGGACCCCATCTAAATTACCCAAAAGAAATTCAACGTCTTCAGCTATCTTAAGGAAGTATAATCCAACCACCCATAGTTACTGGCAATTATGATCTTCAGATCTGAAGGGTGATAGCTTCTTTTATCAATAACTGAAATCAAACAGAAACCTGACAGAATGCTTACTGTACAAACCCATTCTATGTAAAACCTGATTCTTATCAACCGAGTAGCAAACAGTCCTGTGCAACCACCCAACTCCTGACCAAATAATCCTCCCATATACACAGGATTACAGGACAAGCTCAAATAGCGTATCCACAACATTGTAAGGACTGAGTGATGCCGTTTACTAAGGCAATAAGCAATTGTAGAGATTTATGTTAATACACTGATGAAGAATGCAGATATAATCTGGTTACTGTTAGTCCAAGACTTAAAGGTATTTACACACTACAACTTACTGACGCTCTTATGTACATCTTAACTGACCTTTATCACGTTCCTCTTGTACAGTTGGTTATACTCACTGCAGTCAGTCTCAGATCAATGGAGGCAACTTTAGTTGTATATCATGTTTTTCTATCTTCACCTTATATATGAAAACATAGTGCGCATAGCTATACTTAACGTACATAGTGCACTCAAATGCTGTTGTTTGTAGCATCAACATGCATAAAACATCTGGGCAATACTTTAATGGTCTTAAATTATGTTTTAAGCTTCGGCTAGATGCCATTTTCTGCTGGATGTCCTTATGTTTGGTGTGCTCTTGCGGCTCTAATGTGTCTGTGAAGTTCCAGAGTATTTTACTTGTTTGTGAGCCTTCATTTACACCACTTTTGGAGCATACAATTACTATACACATTTTTTCTTATGCTGAACTGTATGGGAAAACATGTTCCACTGCATGTCACTCAAGTTACAAATATCTGCCATCGACTTTCATTGTAAAAAAAATATATATACCATACTTTAATGCATACTTTTTTGTCATGTGGACTACTGACTACACTTTTCAATACTGTTAAACAGTATCCACATATTAATACTAGAAATTAATGTCAAAAAGCCACTCATTTGTCATGTATTTGTCCCACAGAAATCTATGGCTATGTCTCAGCACAATAGGCACGAACACACAGACAGTGAACCCTAAGTGGAACCTAGCCCGCTTTTCCTATCTACTTGCAGTGCAAGCCCTAGGCAGCAAGTCCACAACTGGTCGCCGTTACCTACTCTTCTAGGTGCAGGACTGACACACACACACAAAAGAAACTATACAAAGATAAAGTCATACAGGAATGGGTCGGAACCAGGTGGACAATGCAGTACTAAATCAGACGGCAGAGGGTAGTCAGAATAGCCAAGCCGAAGGCGGGAAACACAGTGCCAAATCACGAGAAAGAGAGTGGGCAAAGGCAAGCTTAGGTCAATCCAATAAGCAATCCAAGCGCACACAGAACAGAACTGGGAGCCAAGCTAGAGAGTGAGAACTTATCACTTGCAATGGTATCTGGCCAGGAAGGGGTTTAAATAGATCACCGAGTCCCAGGATCAGAACCTGATAGTTCATGATTCAGCGCTCCATTAGGCTACATTCACATGACCATATGAAAAGATCCGCATCAGTTCTGCAATTTTGCGGAACGGGTGTACAACGAACACCAATTCCCAGGGCCCCTTTTGTAATGGTGGCGGTACCCACGTGTAGGAATCGCAGAGTGCTATAGGGTGGCATAAAATGTCCCTTCTAGTGTGAGTGTCACGGTGCTCCTACCTGTATACGGTGGAACCCCAAAACAGACAAATAGTGGGGAATAGTTGAGGAATTTGAAGAAATAATTGAGTCCAGACCTTGTGATAAAGTTGAATAGCAGCTTTACTTTGATAAACTTTCATTAGACACAATCGTCAAACTTTGTCTTGGTCCCAGCAGGCTTTGGCATTAAAACTCTGGCAGGCAAACTCAACACTGCTACATCTGTTGCTCTCTGGCTCTGCTGTGGTGACAGGTTTGCTGTATAACTTAGCTTCTTCTTTATGCTGCAACTTCTCTCTGTGTAGTCTGTCTCTTAATTATGCCAGGAAACTCTCCTCCTGGCTCCTGAGGCTTCAAGCTGTGGCCTCCACATCCAGCAGAGCTGACGGTGCTCTGGCTGGCTTGGGCATAGTCAGCAGTGACGTGCCCAGAACACCCTCCTTCCCCTAGCTAGACTAACTTAAACTGATCCCCACCCTTCCTGCAGAAAGGGTTAGAATGGAATGGAACTCTCCATTCTACCTAACTGTAGCTCTGCCATATTTGCTGCCACCTGGCACATTACAACTGAACATAAATAGTTACATTACGAAATAGGAATGCACAGTGTAGCGGACCTGAACAAAATACATAAGATGACATTATATTAGCCCATTAAAGACAGTAGCGGGGCGTTACAGGTGCGGATCCATTCATTTCAATGGGGCCACAAATGATGCAGACAGCACACTGCAAAAATTGTAGTTCCGTTCTGCAGCCCCACAAACAATATAGAGCATGTCCTATTCTTGTCCACAATTGCTGGGGCCGGAACAGGTAAATTTGTGACCCTATGTCATTGAATACATAGGGATAGGTTTTCTTTGATAATTATTTTATTATTTAAAAGGCATTAATTTCAGGACACTATCCATGTGATAAGGGTATATACATACATAATATAAAACAAAATAAGTACAATAAGCAAAGACTAACTGAGTGACAGACTGGAACAGAGGGGTAGATGACCCTGCCTATGAGGGCTTACAATCTACAAGCGAAGTGGGAAGGAAACTGTAGATGAGGGAAGAAGATGCTCTTAAGGCTGTGTAGTGGCAGCAAGGTTTATTCTAGGTTGTAAGCCTTCCTGTAGACTTGGGTTTTCAGGTTGCTTTTGAAGGTTTGGATGTTAGGGAGAGTCTCATGTCCTGAGTTAGTCAGTACCAGAGTATGGTGGAAGCATGTGAGAAATCCTGTAAACGATTATGTAAGGAGCACAATAGATTGAAAAAGTGCTATTCTTAACCGCAAATGTGAACCATTGACCCACTGAAGTCATTGGGTCCACAAGAAAAAAAAGGATGCAACACGGACGTCACACAGACGTTATTTGTACTTTGCGCATCTGCATTTTGCGGTCTTCAAAATACATACGTTCATGTGAAAGCCCCCTAGGGGTCCCAGGACATATCCTTAAAGAGACACTGACAGAGGGGGGTAGGACAAGGAGGTAAAAGTGGAAGACACTGATTGTTCAGTTGTTGAGGTGTGAGGAAATCCAAGACATGATGTCAAGGAGTGTAAAGGGATGAGAGAGTTTGTTACAGGAAGGACTGGTGAATAACTTTTAGCTTGGGCAGATAGATCATTAGTGACTTTGGTTGTGGTGCTTTCAGTGGGATGCTGGTGATAATTAAACACATCCTTTCAATGTAGCCCATACATTTGATGTGAATGCAGTCTTAGGTGGCCATTGGCATTCTACTAAGCATTTGTCAGCTATTGAATGTGTACTGCAACTTAAGTTAAGTACAATCTGACATTACCAAACATCATTCAAATACTGTGGAAGACAAAAAAAAGCAACTCAGTTACATAACCGTACCCTAAAACACTGACTTATTTGTTGATAAAAAAAACGCACTTAAGGGTGGGTTCACACTAGCGTTAGGGATTCCGTTATGGCTTTCCGTTATAACATGGTTATAATGGAAAATAACAGAATGCCCAGACAGAATGCAAAAAGGAAGCCTTTAAAAGGCATTCTGTTTGCTTTCCGTCCTAATAGAAGTCTATGGGAAAGTCGACAAGACTTTGTTTTTCGTCTTGCATAACAGGACCCAGACTAATCCGTTTTGATTCCCATAGACTTCTATTAGGATGGAATACAAACGGAATGCCTTTTAAAGGCTTCCGCTTTGCTTTCTGTCATAATACAAGTCTATGGACAGAAGAACGGATCCGTGATCCCGTCTTATGGATTCCGTTATTTTCCATAGCCATAACGGAATCCCTAACGCTAGTGTGAACCCACCCTAAGTTGCTCAAATGTTACACCATACAAATTCAAGTTTTTTTTTTTTCCCCTAGGATCTAAACTGACCAAAGACACAGCAGGGTTTCCTTGTCCGGCTTCACATATCATATAATTACACCCTAAGGATATACGATAAATAAAAGTAACAGAAAAGTTAATTATTTTGCAAATATTCTGCTTTTATTTTCTACTGCATGATAATTTATCTAATTTATTCCCTAAACACTTTGATTTGCATAACTTCAAAGCAGAAAAAGAAATTTGATTAAAAAGAAATAAGACGGTAATTAATCTGATGAATTCAGTGCTTCTCACAGTAGTATAGTAATGTATTTTACATCTAGAACCAGGACCAAATCATTTGGTGCGAAGCAGAGGTCCTTCGACCCACACGTGGCTGAGTCAAGCATGCATGTGACGGCGGAAGCAAAAGCTGTCAGCCAAGCATTTACATCTAGCGTGCATGACCACCATAGATTTACTGTTATGTATGCATTCTGGCATACTGTTCAAAATATTATGGGTTAATTAACTTAAAGGGGTGACTTTTAGTTTACCAATTTCTTTACATGTGTCCTATTAGTGCATTTCAACAGGCAGCGATTGGCTGCAGCAGTCACGTGCCACCTGCACATCGCAGTTGCTGCCTTGTATAAAGAAAAGTAAGTGGAGAACTGGAACTGTGGCACAGAGAACTGAAGGGGGGGAGACAGGTAAGTATAGGATTTTTTATTTTTATTATTTGTCATTTCGTGGAGTTGGGTGGATTTTACAATAACTCGGACAAGCGCTTTAATTTTGTGCAGCATTCCTTGTAAGGCACTGCTCACGAATGCTACCCTAAAGGCATCCATAGAGCCCCATTCACCCAGTGTATGTTATCATATATGTTATGCTTCAAGTACCTTTTTTGCTGTTTGGAAAAGAGTAGTAGACCAAAGATAATTTTCACAAAGAGATTGTTTTCATTTATAACAATGGCAGCCTATTGGCAATATATGCCACTGTATGCCTATAGTTTTCCATCATCCAAACGCACACATCTAAAGGCTAAAGAGCAATGTGAACAGAGCCTAATTGTGCTAAAACCTAAAGAGCCAACAGTAACAGTCTATTGGCTGTGAAGGCTAACAACCAAAATCGGAGACAAACCGAATGAGAACTATGATGGGTGGAAAATGTGTTGCTTCTGCAACTTTTGAAGAGCTAGGATCCTCTGGGTCCCTAGCAAGGAAAAAATACAAATGCTGGACTGCCTAGAAGAGAATACAACGATCACAACCACATTAGGAAAAGTACAATATAAAATAAGGCACCTAGAGGTAGCACACTGTTATAAATGGGATAAATGCCCATTTAAAAAGCCCAGGGTCTAGACCAGCTGGTTCTGCTCCCCAGGGCCATGGTAGCAATTCTTCACTGGGGGTTGGACTTTCTGAACATTTACAAGTAAGAAGAGTGGTCTTGTCTAACAAGATAATAGGTGTTGGTTTGTGTAAAACGTGGTGTAAAATGCCAAGGGCCAGTGCAGGAAAGTCACCGGTAGACCACCCATCAGGTAAGGAGGAACTAGCTTGAATAGGTACTGTACATAGCAATGAATGAGATGAAGGTTGCAAGAACCAGAACCAATGTCTCGGGGAGAAATTAATAACATGGTAGGGGATGGTGTATGAATTGGAGAGTACACATTGAAGATACATTTTAGTCAGGGAGCTAGAAAATCACCCAACATGATACAGCCAGAATGGAGAGCAGCATTCAGGAAGGTGTTATGTGGTGTCATGGTGGAGAAGGCCCTAGAGTCCTTCTTACACCATGTTGCTTAAAAGTCAGATTTCTGTATTAACAGGGAGTTAAGGTTCACCTGTGATTTTTTGTTTTCAAGGAATCTGTCACCAGCGACCTTCTTGGAGCATGCACTGATGGCTAACCTCCGGCACTCCAGCTGTGGGGACTCCCAGCATGTGTCACTCATTGAGATGGCGAGCAAGCAAGTGTACATCTTGGGAGTGGTAGTTTTACCACAGCTGGAGTGCTGGAGGTTAACCATCACAGCGCATAGGCCGTGTAATGTCACATTCATCAGTCACTTGGCCTAGGTGCCGCTCAGCCCCATTGAAGTGAAAGGGGTTAAGCTGTGATACCAAGCACAGCCGCTATCAAATGAACAGTGCTGTGCTTGCGGAGCAGAGAGAAGGCTATGGAGCTCACAGGAGCTTCTCAAACAGCTGATCGGCAGGGGTCCAGGTTGTCTGACCCACACTGATCAAATACTGATGACCTTCCAGAGGATCGGTCATCACAATCAGTTCAAGAATCTTGGAAAACCGTTTTAAGACTTCACCAAACAACATGCCACAGATCATTGACATGAGGGACAATATGAGGTCAACACCAGAAATTTCAGGATTTTAATGGAGTACAGGTACTTATACACATTAGCCTTCAGGTGAAATTTAACAACAAACAATTGTTTTAAACTATCGATGACAGATCAGAAAAAAGATGTTCCAGACAGATTGGACGACTGTAACTGCTGCTATGGACTAACATGTGTATTGCTGTGTCAGCGAAGCGATTGTTCCTCAGACGATTATTCGTTCAACCATTAACCTACATCTATGTCATGTGCATGGTCACCTTTATAACACTTTAGATTGAGTTACTTAACATAAGGCTCCATTCAGACCCAGTTTTTTGCGGTCCGCAATTTGAGGATCTGCAAAACACGGATACTGGCCGTGTGCGTTCTGCACTTTGAGGACCGCACTTGGCCGGCCCTATGATAAAATGCCTATTCTGGTCTGTGATTGCTGACAAGAACAAGACATGCTCTTTCATTGAAATGAATGGGTCTGTACCCGTTCCGCAAAACTGTGGAATGGATGCCAAGCCAGAAATCTGGACGTTTGAAAGGACCCTTAAGTTGTTCCAGGACATAGTATTTCATAAAATAGGTTTAACAATATGGCAGCAGCGAATCAATGGTAAAGTGCTTGAAGGACGAGTCGTTTCAGGGTGCCACCAGCTCCACAGCCCCTGTACCACGCTGTACAGACAACAAGTCACAACAGTGGATCCCCACCTAAATCCATCAAGCTGAGTGGTGGAGCTTTTTGTATTGAGTGATATCAGTCCCCAGACAGCCTCAAACCAACCCGGTTGTATGTTGGAAATTGTCATGATGCTTTTTACATTTCTTTTATTGTTGTTTGTTGTAAAACTGTTTCATAAAGCATCTGCAGCCTCTAACAGGAAGACAAAAGGGCAGAGTTGGGAGAAAGTGGCTGCTTTTTTCAGTTATTTCTATAGCCTTTTCCTGCTCCCTATGACAAACTCATTTCTGAAATCTGTTATTCGTGTCCTGAATCCATAAACACTTTCCTATTGTCTGACATTATATTAATAACCTTTTGTATGCTGCATCTAGGATATGTATTAAATTCATGTCATTTCTACAGTAGTACGCCATGTTTTGTGGCAGCTTTAATTAAAAAGGACCTGTCCCCTCTTCTGACATGTCAGTTTTAGTAACTACTTGCATTCCCCATGTCATAACAAATTCTGGAGCATCTATTCTTACGACGCTGTGCCGTTCCTGCATTATTCCTGCTAGAAGTTTACAAATAAATTGCCAGCACTCTGCAGTAAAGGTACTGCTGGGTGTTACCAGTAGCTGGTGGGTCTGATTTTGTCCAACCAGTGCTGCTAGTGTCAGACTGTGCAGGGACCCCCCTCCTACAACTTCCGGGTAACACCCATCTGTACCTTTACTGGAAGCTGCAGACAATTCATTTATAACTTCTAGTAGAAATAATAAGGAAATGGCACAACATAGAGACATAAGAATAGATATTCCAGAACTGTTATTACATGGGGAATGCACGTAGTGACTACAACAGGCATGTTAGGAGAGGTGACAGGTCCTCTGAAAAACCGGGTGTGACTTGTGACTTGTAAATTATTGCAATTATGCATCCTCATAATATATATTACGTATGTATCCTATAGGCTAGACCTCTGGTACGGACTTACCTCCAGTTCAAGTCAAAGTGTCACTTTCAAAACATTTGCTGCAGATACTGACACTTTTTATACAAGACCCCTTTATTTTTAATATAATTTATTTACAAGAATAAAAAAAAATCATATTTATAGCTGCTAATTTCTTCAGTAGGTAACAAAAGACATTAACATACATAGACGTATTGACCTGCTGATGTCACAAACTCATTTAGGGCTCATGCACGTGGCTGTAGTTTTGGTCCGAATCCGATCCACGCTTTTTGTGGATCGGAGGCGGACCCATTTATCGCAAAAGATGCGGGTGTGCTCTCTGCATCCGTTTGTTCTGCATGAAGTCTGTTCCGTGGCCCCGCAAAAAAACAGAATGTCTTATTCTTGTCCATTTTGCAGGATAGGACATTTCTACAGAAGAAAAAAAACATGGTGGCAAGCCCTGGGCGCGGATCTGCAAATCGCGGACCACAAAAACAGATAACATTGTGCGCAGGAGCCCTGATAGTCTTATTACTGACTGTTTCTATGTATCGATAATATAACAATAGATGCAAAAAATGTAAACATCCTAAAAAAACAAAAAAACAAAAACCGAATTAGAACTCATTATAAAACTCTCATTTTCCATTTAGGACTGCAGTTTGTATCAAACCCATCTCATGAATGAAAGTATCACACAATCGCTTCTCTAGTACAGGATGAAGATGATAATAAAAAAATAACAATACATTCTAATAATTGCATTATCATAAGCCAGTGCACAATAGATACATTCAGATATGTCTAGTTCCATTGTTCCAAATCAGGCAAAGTGCATACAGTGACCTCAAGAAGGTGGAGACAACATCTGATCTCCAAAAGGGGGCAACAAGATTAATCCTTTGCCATCCACCTGCTGTGCAACAAGATGCAATCCCAGCCTACATGTATGAAATCCCACCTAGTGGAGAACCACACAGCACATATCTCCATGTCTGCTCTGTAGAATGCAGCTCCTTGACTTCTACCCTGAGATGTGGTGTGAATAAGAATGCATGGTGTCTCCAAAGACTTCTGTAAGAATGAGATGCTATGATTACACTCCATGCTGGTGATGATCAGCACTGCTACCAGCTCCAGCCCCTGCCATCCACACAACATCTCCTCTCATGGTCCCTGCCCATTCATTCATGAACATCTAGGTAGAGATACTGAATGATCATTACTGGAACTTCCATGGAGGGATGCATGAGATGCAAGGAGAGGACCACTGCTGCATCCACCAGACATGATATGCTCTACTTACCGTCCCAGCTCGGACTCCAGCTCGTAGTAATGGGCCAAGGTGTCCTTATTGGAGCCATCGATCCAGTAATCCGGTGCAGCGCTGCCCGACCTGGAGGAAGAGGAGGAGGAGGTAGAGGAGGATGCTGAGGAAGACGAGGAGGACGAGGAGGGGAGAGTGACTTTCAGCATCTCGGGGAGGTAGAGGAGGACAGGGCTGCCAGGAGGGGGAATGAGACACAGGCACTCAGCTCAGCTCCTCAATCAATAGAGCCCAGATCCCAGCCAATGGGGCAGCAGCAGAAGAAGGAGGCAGGGTCTGTGTGTGCCCGGGATAAGGGACCATGCCAGCCTGTGCCCTCAGCCTGGCTGGAGAAGGACTGGCAGTGGTCACATAGCTGTGCCAGCCAGGCTGTGCAGATAACATAGGTATTTATAGGCACACTTGGAGTCTGTTTAGTGCATTTGCTGCCATCACTGTCTAAATGGCTGGAAATGTTCTTCTCTATCTATTTCAGACAAGGAAGGATCACAGAAGGAAAAGAAGAGGATACAATACCTACAACAGTTTAGTTCATTCATTAAAATGTATCAAGAGACATACAGGAGGGAGACAGCAAAAACCCTGTGCCTCAGCTGAGCCGCCCATGACAGGGTTAACCTGAAGAATAGGGAGGGAAGGAAGCAAATCACTGCTCCTAGGACTGTGCTCCCTGTCATTACTATCCCTCCATTGAGCTGTCCCCAGGGAGGTGTCAGAGAGATACAACTGGCAATGCCTCAGCTACTCTGCCCCCTCCATTGATCTGTCCCTGGGTGGTGCTCTCCGAAATCTCAGATCTTTAATTCGCCTGGTTCTCATGCATTGCTCTAAGAAAGTGACGGATGAGGGTACGAGAACATAGTATGAGATCGCAGCGATATATTCTGCACAACAGCATATGGACGTGATGCCCAGCCAAATGCACCTGCACAGATGCCGAGTATTTCGGAGCAGGGCACCTCCTACATAAAGCAGCCCTTAGGAGAGCTCCAATGCACTCCCTCCACGTCAGCAACATACATTATACTAACTGGAGGGATCCTCAACTGGTTGGCAGGGATGAGGCTGCCCTGCCCCCGTTTCCAAGGGGATTCTCAATGTGCAAAGAGACGCTGGCTTCAGAAAGATCGAATGGGGAGGGTGAATCAGGGCGATCACACGAAATGCGGTTACTATTAAGTACCCACTATCAGGGGGCGGCCACCTTTAGCATCCGGATAATGAAGGAATTAAGAATGGGGCTAGTTCAGGTCACGCATGACGGCTTTCTACGGTGTAATTACCAGTATTAAACTGTACTTTAATATAAGAAATATTGATTTATGCTGTTTAGTAGTGATGAGCGAATCGTACAAGTCAGTTCACTTATCTCTACCAGGGGCGGATTGGCCATGGACCTTACAGGGAAAGTTCCCGGCGGGCTGATGCCCAGGGGGCCACCTGAGCCCTCCTCACGGCCGGCGAGTGGAAGCTTTTGGGGATGGTTTTTGTTATGGATTGAGGTATTTGGCTCTGTTGGCATGGTATAATGTGCCACAATATAGTATTGCTGGCCCTGCCTTACATCAATTTGGACTCCACTACAAAATTGGGCCACTTTTAGTATTTTTTCCAGGGCCACTTTAAGTTCCCAGTCCGCCCCTGATCTCTACTGTCCAAAAACTATAATGCTGGAGAACTTGATAAACAGCAGCACGGTGGCTCAGTGGTTATTACTGGGGTCCTGAGCTCAAATCTGTCTAAGGACAACATCTGCATGGGGTTTGTATGTTCTCCCCGTGTCTGTGTGGGTTTCCTCCGGGTACTCCGGTTTCCTCCCACACTCCAAAGACATACTGATAGGGAACTTCAGACATACTGATTGTGAGCCCTATTGGGAAAAGCGCGTAATTATAATGTCTGTAAAGCGCTGCTCTATATAGGTACATTTATTTTAGGCACTTATATAGCACCGACATATTTCGCAGCACTTAGCACTTACAGACATTATAATCACGTGCTGTCCCCAATGGAGCTTACAATCTAAGTTCCCTTTCAGTATGTCTTTGGGTGAGTAAAATATGTAAACATAGGCGGACATTTATTAAGACCAGCGATTTAGACGCTGGTCTTAATCCCTATACGCTGCCGGCGGATGCGCCAAAGTTATGTTAAGGTGTGGCCTCTACATAAATTTGGCGCTTGCTACCCCTGGCTGTGCGACCTGCTAATCTGCATCAGTTCCCTTGCTAGTGTAGTTTAAGGTAATTTTCCACGCCAAAAACTGGCCTGGATAATGATGAATGAGACAGGCAGGTACCATCTACTACATTATCTGAACTCACTGTGTTATCTATGGTGTTATTTAAAACTTGGGGGGGGGGGAGATTTATCAAACTTGTCTATAGTAGAACTGGCCTAGTTGCCCATAGCAACCAATCAGATTCCACCTTTAATTTTTCACAGCTCCTTTGGAAAATGAAAGGTGGAATCTGATTGGTTGCCATGGGCAACTAGGCCAGTTCTACTTTACACCAGTTTGATAAATCTCCCCCTTGGTGCTTACTTAAAACTGCAAGTGACATCTACAATATTATTTGTACTCAGAGAGATATCTGTATTTTGGGGGCACATAAAAGGTGCACATATAAGAGACACTATACATAAAGGGGCACATATAAGAGGCGTTATACATAAAGGGGGCACATATAAATGGTGCTATGCATAAAGGGGGCACATATAAGAGGCGTTATACATAAAGGGGGCACATATAAATGGTACTATGCATAAAGGGGGCACATATAAGAGGCGTTACACATAAAAGGGGCACATATAAAAGGCACTATACATAAAGGGGGCACATATAGGAAACACTATACATAAAGGGAGCACATATAAGAGGCACTATACATAAAGGGGGCACATACAAGAGGTGCTATGCAAAAAGGGGTCACATATAAGAGGCACTATACATAAAGGGGGTACATATAGGAAACACTATACATAAAGGGAGCACGTATAAGAGGCGCTATACATGAAGGGGACACATATAAGAGGCGCTATACATAAAAGGTGCACATATAAAAGGCGCTATGCATGAAGGGGACACATATAAGAGGCACTATACATAAAAGGTGCACATATAAGAGGCGCTATGCATAAAGGGGGCACATATAAATGGTGCTATGCATAAAGGGGGCACATATAAGAGGCATTATACATAAAAGGTGCACATATATGGGGTGCTATGCATAAAGGGGGCACATATAAGAGGCACTATACATAAGGGGACACATATAAGAGGCACTATACATAAAGGGGACACATATAAGAGGCACTATACATAAAAGGTGCACATATAAGAGGCTCTATGCATGAAGGGGACACATATAAGAGGCACTATACATAAAAGGTGCACATATAAAAGGCGCTATGCATAAAGGGGCACATATAAGAGGCACTATACATAAAAGGTGCACATATAAGAGGCGCTATGCATAAAGGGGCACATATAAATGGTGCTATGCATGAAGGGGACACATATAAGAGGCACTATACATAAAAGGTGCACATATAAGAGGCGCTATGCATGAAGGGGACACATATAAGAGGCACTATACATAAAGGGGGCACATATAAGAGGCACTATACATAAAAGGTGCACATATATGGGGTGCTATGCATAAAGGGGGAACATATAAGAGGCACTATACATAAGGGGACACATATAAGAGGCACTATACATAAAGGGGACACATATAAGAAGCACTTTACATAAAGGGGACACATATAAGAGGCACTATTCATAAAGGGGACACATATTAGAGGCACTATACATAAAGGGAGCACATATAAGAGGCGCTATACATGAAGGGGACACATATAAGAGGCGCTATACATAAAGGGGCACATATAAGAGGCACTATACATAAAGGGGACACATATAAGAGGCACTATACATAAAGGGCACATATAGAGGCATACATAAAGGGGCACATATAAGGGCTATACATAAAGGGCACATATAAGAGGCACTATACATAAAGGGGCACATATAAGAGGCACTATACATAAAGGGCACATATAAGAGGCACTATACATAAGAGGACACATATAAGAGGCACTATACATAAAGGGGACACATATAAGAGGCACTATACATAAAGGGGCACATATAAGAGGCACTATGCATAAAGGGGCACATATAAGAGGCACTATACATAAAGGGCACATATATGAGACGCTATACATAAAGGGCACATATAAGAGGCACTATACATAAAGGTGCACATATAAGAGGCACTATACATAAAGGGGCACATATAAGATGGTGCTATGCATAAAGGGGCACATATAAGAGGCATTATACATAAAGGTGCACATATATGAGGATACTATGCATAAAGGGGGCACATATAAGAGGCACTATACATAAAGGGACACATATAAGAGGCACTATACATAAAGGGGACACATATAAGAGGCACTATACATAAAGGTGCACATATAAGAGGCTCTATGCATGAAGGGGACACATATAAGAGGCACTATACATAAAGGGGCACATATAAGAGGCACTATACATAAAGGGGCACATATAAGAGGCACTATACATAAAGGTGCACATATAAGAGGCGCTATGCATAAAGGGGCACATATAAGGCACTATACATAAAGGTGCACATATAAGAGGCACTATACATAAAGGGACACATATAGAGGCACTATACATAAAGGTGCACATATAAGAGGCGCTATACATAAAGGGGCACATATAAGAGGCACTATACATAAAGGGGCACATATAAGAGGCACTATACATAAAGGTGCACATATAGAGCACTATATAAGGGGCACATATAAGAGGCACTATACATAAGGGGCACATATAAGAGGCACTATACATAAAGGGGCACATATAAGAGGCACTATACATAAAGGGGCACATATAGAGGCACTATACATAAAGGGGCACATATAAGAGGCACTATACATAAAGGGGCACATATAAGAGCACTATACATGAAGGGGCACATATAAGAGGCACTATACATAAAGGGGCACATATAAGAGGCACTATACATAAAGGGCACATATAGAGGCACTATACATAAGGTGCACATATAAGAGGCACTATACATAAAGGGGACACATATAAGAGGTGCTATACATAAAGGGGCACATATAAGAGGCACTATACATAAAGGTGCACATATAAGAGGCACTATGCATAAAGGGGGCACATATAAGAGGCACTATACATAAGGGGGCACATATAAGAGGCACTATACATAAAGGGGCACATATAAGAGGCACTATACATAAAGGGGCACATATAAGAGGCTCTATACATAGAGGGGACACATATAAGAGGCACTATACATAAAAGGTGCACATATAAGAGGCGCTATACATAAAGGGGCACATATAAGAGGCACTATACATAAAGGGGCACATATAAGAGGCACTATACATAAAGGGGCACATATAAGAGGTGCTATACATAAAGGGGCACATATAAGAGGCACTATACATAAAGGTGCACATATAAGGCGCTATGCATAAAGGACACATATAAGAGGCACTATACATAAAGGGGCACATATAAGAGGCACTATACATAAAAGGTGCACATATATGGGGTGCTATGCATAAAGGGGGAACATATAAGAGGCACTATACATAAGGGGACACATATAAGAGGCACTATACATAAAGGGGACACATATAAGAAGCACTTTACATAAAGGGGACACATATAAGAGGCACTATTCATAAAGGGGACACATATTAGAGGCACTATACATAAAGGGAGCACATATAAGAGGCGCTATACATGAAGGGGACACATATAAGAGGCGCTATACATGAAGGGGACACATATAAGAGGCACTATACATAAAGGGTGCACATATAAGAGGCACTATAAATAAAATGTGCACATATAAGAGGCACTATACATAAAAGGTGCACATATAAGAGGCCTTATGCATAAAAGGTGCACATATAAGAGGCACTACACATCAAGGGGCACATAAAAGAGGCACTATACATAAAGGGGACACATATGACAGGCACTATACATAAAGTGGACACATATACCAGGCACTATACATGCTAGGCGGAGTTAAATAGATTAAGGATGGGCCGCTACACATGGGCCAGTGATGTGTGCATGCCCCTCAGGCTAAAATTTGCTAGCCAGACCCTGTTGATAGTATTCTCTACGTTGATATGTATATAGAGGTAGATATCACTCACTGATAACTCCTCCCCTGTGAACAATAAAACCAAAATAGAAGAAATGTAAATGTATAAATTATACGTTTTACTGGATCTTTCCCACTAAACTATACATCAATCAGCTCTGCTCTTTCTGCTCTAAAACATGCTGCCTATAGATTAAATTGCATTTTGTGGTGACAGATTTTCTTCAAGTGTTTGAAATGAAACAAAACTTGAAAACAGATTCCTTACCTCACGGATAAAACAGTATAGAAATGTAGTTAGAAGTGAAGTTAAAAAGAGTTTAAGAATGCATTAAAAAAGCGAGGGGAAGTTTGAATATTAGACCAAAATCATAAAGTCTTAGTAGAAATTAGTGGGCCATCATTTAAAGGGGACCTTTAGGGATGAGCGAATTTCATATTTTGAAGTTTGTGTGCGGGTTCGTGTTGTGGTATTTACTAAATTTACTGAATTTACTGAATTTACTGAATGCCTTAAGAGACATTTCGTTATTCATTCCGTCATAATAGAAGTCTATGGCCTGCATAACGGATCCGTCTGGAGTACTCTCCTGCATAACGTAAACCAGACGGATCAGTTATGCAGGCCATAGACTTCTATTATGACGGAATGAATAACGGAATGAATTCCATTATGCATTCCATCATGGAACTGCGTTATGGTCCTTGGTAACGGAATTCATAACGCAATTCGGTAAATAACACAAACCGGCACACGAACTTCAAAATATGAAATTCGCTCATCCCTACCTTTCACCGATCCTGACATTATCATGTAAATAGCTGGCAGTGTAGGAAATCCTGAAGGCATGTGAGATCGCTTACTATTTTCCCTATGCGCTGCTCCGTTCCCCCGCTGTGTCCCCTGTTCTGGTTTCCTGTCTGGTTTGTAAATTCATATCATCGGTACAGGGAGGAGGAGACGGCCGTGTTTCAAAAGGGGCGTCTCTTTCTCCCTGGCTGTGAGCTGCCCAATCGCAGTGGAGAGCATCACAGTCAGGGAGAAGGTGAGTTTTTTTTTCCTGGCTGTGACTCTCTCTGCTATGATTGGCCAGCTCACAGCCAGGGAGAAGGAGACACCCCTTTTGAAACAAGGCCGTCTACTTCTGCCTGTACCGATGGTATGGATTTACATACCACACGTGAAGCCAGAACAAGGGCACACCGGGCGAACGGAGCAGCGCATAGAAAACATAGTAAGCGCTGTAACATGACTTCAGTATGCCCTTACAAGAATTAGGTTTTCTATAAAACTTGGGCAGTGTGACATCCCTATGTTAGGATGGACTTGTACGCATTTTCCTTGTGTGAAGAGGAATCAGACTGTTCCAATACAAACTATATCGCAGTGATATTTATTAAATACATTTTTCAGCAAAAAGGGACAAATGATATATACATACTAAAGATATTGCCATTCTAGAATGCAATATACAATATGCATTTAGAGGACAGCAACAACTTGTTTTAGGAATACACCAAAAAATTTAGGGACAGAGAACACAGGAGAGGTGAAAAGATGCCGAGTATAAGGGACAGGAGGGAACACAGCAGAGGTAAGAAGATACCGAGTATATGGGACAGGAGAGAACACAGAAGAGGTAAGAAGATACCTAGTATAAGGGACAGGCGAGAACACAGGAGTGGTGAGAAGATACCGAGTATAAGGGACAGGAGGAAACACAGCAGAGGTGAGAAGATACCGAGTATATGGGACAGGAGAGAATACAGGAGAGGTGAGAAGATACCTAGTATATGGGACAGGAGAGGACACAGGAGAGGTGATAAGATGCCGAGTGTAAGGAACAGGAGAGAACACAGGAGAGGTAAGAAGATACCTAGTATATGGGACAGGAGAGAACACAGAAGTGGTGAGAAGATACCTAGTATAAGGGACAGGAGAGAACAGAGGAGAGGTGAGAAGATACCGAGTATAAGGGACAGCCGAGGACACAGGGGAGGTGAGAAGGTACCGAGTATAAGGGACAGGAGAGAACACAGGAGAGGTGAGAAGATACCGAGTATAAGGGACAGGAGAGAACACAGAGAGGTGAGAAGATACGGAGTATAAGGGACAGGAGAGAACACAGGAGAGGTGAGAAGATACCGAGTATAAGGGACAGAAAAGAACACAGGAGAGGTGAGAAGATGCCGAGTATAAGGGACAGGAGAGGACACAGGAGAGGCGAGAAGATACCAAGTATAAGGGACAGGAGAGAACACAGGAGAGGTGAGAAGATACCTAGTATAAGGGACAGGAGAGAACACAGGAGAGGTAAGAAGATACCAAGTATAAGGGACAGGAGGGAACACTGAAGAGGTGAGAAGATACCGAGTATAAGGGACAGAGAAGAACACAGGAGAGGTGAAAAGATGCCAAGTATAAGGGACAGGAGGGAACACAGCAGAGGTAAGAAGATACCGAGTATATGGGACAGGAGAGAACACAGGAGAGGTAAGAAGATACTTAGTATAAGGGACAGGCGAGAACACAGGAGTGGTGAGAAGATACCGAGTATAAGGGACAGGAGAGAACACAGGAGAGGTGAGAAGATACCGGGTATAAGGGACAGGAGAGAACACAGGAGAGGTGAGAAGATGCCGAGTATAATGGACAGGAGAGGACACAGGGGAGGCGAGAAGATACCAAGTATAAGGGACAGGAGAGAACACAGGAGAGGTGAGAAGATACAGAGTATAAGGGGCAGGAGAGAACATAGAAGAGATGAGAAGATACCGAGTATAAGGGACAGGAGAGAACACAAGAGAGGTAAGAAGATACCAAGTACAAGGGATAGGAGAGATGAGAAGCAAATTTCTATCACCCCTAGAACACCCTGCTTATCACTGTGCTGGATAAATAAGGGCCTTAGATTGATAGAACATAAAATATATTTATGAAAAACATTTCTAAACTTTTCTAAATGTATATGAAAGTTAATATATTATTTACTCAATATTAATATTTTTTAAGCTGGAGTAAATTTCTGCCTATTCTGACTCTGACACCACAGCCCTGGTTTGCAGTACTTAGGGATGTATTTACATATCTTATAATTAATTTAAATTCGAAGCATTATGAACATCCCTTACAAAATTAGTAATGTAAAACCTGCTATCTTCACAGTTTTTCTTCCTCAGTTGGATCCCATCAGTGCTATAACTAAGTACTGGACACCTTTACCCTCTTCTGTCTTCTGCGTTTCACTGACTGTCACCTTGGGGTGAGTTCCCATGTTGGCATATTATGACTGCCACTAACCCTCTGCATCCTCTTCTTCCAGTAAATTACTTGTCTGTCAGGGTGCTTTGACTTGTGATTCTGCCTTCAGTTCTTGACAAGTACATTGTATTGAGTTCTGTGTGTGTCGGAGATTGAAAGATGCAGTATCACTTTGATAACTCCTAGTCTTAATAAGGTTTTCCTAGATTTCAATACTGATGACCTTTCCTCTGGATAGGTCATCAGTATCTGATCGGTCAGGGTCAAACATCTGGAACCCCCTCCGATCAGCTGTTTGAGAAGGCACCGGCGCCCCAGTGTCTACTACTGTGAGCACCGCTGCCTTATCAAACAGCTGATCGTCAGGTGTCCCAGGTGTCGCAACCCCACCAATCAGATACTGATGACCTATCCAGGATATCTAGGTCATCAGTATTAACATCTTGGAAAACCCCTTTAAGTTGTTTGTTGGCATTTGCCCGGGATTCACAGTAAGACCCTAGACCCTATTTTTCCTTAAAACCTAAATTTTAATTAGTGTACTGTGGTGATGTGTACAGTATAAGTGCTGGGAGGCGTGTATATCCCACCCAGATACCTCAGATGGGTGAGATAACTGAAATCCAGAAAGCTGCAGTGGTTTCAGGAAAGTGTAGTTTGCTGAGACAGTTTTTTCTAGATGTTGTTCTGGAGGTTGGGGCAAAGGTGTCATGACATTTTTCGTCCAAAAATTGCTTAAGGGCTCATGCACACGAACGTATTTTCTTTCCGTGTCTGTTTCATTTTTTGTGCGGCCCGTATGCGGAACCATTCACTTCAATAGGGCTGTAGAAAATGCGGAAGTTACTCCGTGTGCATTCTGTTTCCGTTTGTCCGCATGGCCATTCCGCAAAAAAGTAGTACATGCCCTATTATTGTCCGCAATCACGGTCCGAGACCCCATTCAAGTCAATGGGTTCTTAAAAAATACTGAATGCAAACGGAACACATCCGTATGTCATCCGTATTTTGCAGATCTACTGTAGAAATGCTATGTGCAGCCCATATTGCTCATGTGTTTGGTGATTACCAAGTTACTGTTTCCGTTTCTGAGCCGCAAAAAACGGATCGCATAGGGAAACCATACGGATATGTTTTGTGGAATAACGGAACGGAAGAGGACTTAAATCAGAGAAAGAAAAAACTCAGATGCGGAACAACAGATCAGTAAAAAACAGACCGCAAAACAACAACGGTCGTGTGCATGAGCCCTAGCACTCAGTGTTGTGTGGGCTGGTGAGTTGTAATGATGGGAGATCCAGTCACCTGTTTGCCACAAAAACAGGCTGTTTTCTCCTTAAATTGTGACAGAACCTTCTCAAAACTTGGGTTTTACCCATGGCTACTTTCTTGTAGGCTGTTTGTAGCATAACAACCCTTTCCACAGCTTTAGTTTTCCCCAAAAAGAAACAAAATTTCACAGCTACACATTGTTCGTATGAATCAACCATTACAACAACTTTATGAGAGAAAAATCACTAAAGCCAAACCCAACATTTCTCAACAACTTTAGCCTCATTCACACGTCCGTGCTCAAATCCGTGAGCAGGTGGTCAGTGATGCATCCGTGAAGCTGTCCGTGAAGGATCTGTGTTGGTCCGTGTGACTATAATGGATGGGATGGATCAGTGAACACTGACAAAATAGAGCATGCATCCGTGCTAAAAACACGGATCCATGGACCGTGCTAAAACACTGATGTCTGAATACATACATTAAAATGAATGGGGACGTGTGCCGTCCGTGGAGAACACGTACAGCACATGTCCATGAAACACTGACATGTGAATGAGGCTTTTGGCTGACATACTGCCTCAGAAGGGCTCAGCGGACATTCACCAAGCGACAGAAGTCTGTACTACTAATGCCATTTGGGCGAAAAGACAATTCCTGTTTCTTTTGTGTACCGCCTCGTAAGTTCATCTGAAATGAATTTGCATATTGTAGTGTTTTTGTTCTGGATCGGTCTTTGCTGGGGTCAAAGGACATGTGACCGTTTCATCCAAAGTAAGCCTAACAGCAATTTATCGGTATAAGCTGAGCTGTGGTCAGGTTTTCTTGAGAAGTTTACACATATAAAAATAAAACAAAAGCGAAGTAAATTAAATCCTGTCCTGACTATACAAATAACACCTCTAATTGCTGGAGAGCTTCTCCCTGACAGCTTATAAAACAACACTTTCCGCAACCCTTTCACACTTGCATCTCACACAGAAAGGCTTTCTATGTCCCCAGGTGGAAAGAACTAAGGCCTCTTTCACACGAGCGAGTTTTCCGCGTGGGTGCAATGCGTGATGTGAACGCATAGCACCGACACTGAATCCTGACTCATTCATTTCAATGGGTCTGCGTACATAAGCGTTTTTTTCCACGCATCAGTTCTGTATTGCATGAAAAACGCAGCATGTTCTATAGTCTGCGTTTTTCACGCAGCCCTGGCCCCATAGAATTGAATGGAGCTTCAGTGAAAAACGCAATGCATCCGCAAGCAAGTGCGGAGGCAGTACGTTTTTTACTGATGGTTGCTAAGAGATGTTGTTTGTAAACCTTCAGTTTTTTTATCACGCGCGTGAAAAACGCATCCAAATGCATTGCACTCGCGTGGAAAAAACTGAATAATGGAACGCAATCGAAGACAAAACTGACTGAACTTGCTTACAAAATGGTGCGAGTTTCCCTGAACGCATCCAAAATGTAGCTTCGCTTGTGCTGGCAAAAATCCTTGCACTGGCCCTGCACCTCGTCACTCTGCTATGTCTCTGTTAAGGTTTACCCATTTTAGGGGGCATGGACAGTAACTAACCGAAATCCTCGACCCAACAAATAACATCTGAGGGATTGTAAAGCCCATTCAATGGCCAAATATTCTTTCTCTACAGTTGCATAGCTTTTCTCATGCTTAGGGCTCACAAATTATTTTTTGTCCGCATCTGATTCTCATTTTTTTCGATTCAGATGCGGACCCGTTCACTTCAATAGGGACGCAAAAGATGTGGACAGCACACTGTGTGTTGTCCGCATCCATTTGTCCGTTCCGTGGCATCCGCAAAAATATAGAACATGTTATATTATTGTCTACATTAGACAAGGATTGGACCATTCTATTATGGCCCAGACATTCCTTTCCACAAAATACGGAACGCATATGGCCAGTACCCATGTTTTGCGGACTGAAAACGGGCAACGGTCATGTGCATGAGTATTTATTCTGTTTATTACCGGAATAAAGCACAGGGTGTTCCTCTCCATTACTGTTCTGTAACATCACCGTCCCTATTCCTGTGTCCGAAGCATCAGTTTGTTCCTCAAGCTCTTTTTTAATGTCATGGGTCATCAATACCAGGTGGGAATAAAGAGCCTGTTTCAGAATCTGAAACGCCTCTTCTGCTTCAGAATTCTACTTTATCATCACTGACCATCTTCCCTTGGCAAGATCTGTCAATGCAACTGCTATAGCTGCAAAATTGGTTATGAACCACCTAAAGTAGCCAGTAATCTCCAGGAACACCCTCACTTGTTTCTTATTTATGGGTTGGGGCCAGTTTTGCATTGCTTCATTCTTTTCAATTTGGAGCTTGACTACTCCTTCCCCAATAATGTAACCCACATTTTTGGCCTTCTGTAGACTAATGCTACAATTCTTGGGGTTTGCTGTCAACTCTACCCTCCTCAAATCTTCAGTCACTGCCTGCACTTCAAGAAGGTGTGTCTCCCAGTCTGTGCTCTTTTGTGATATGTCATCAACATAGGCAGAAGTGTATTGTTTATGTGGTCTCAACACTCTGTCCATCAATCATTGAAATGTGACAGGGGCCCCATGTAGTACAAAAGGTTTACTCACATACTGGAATGAGCCATCAGGTGTGGAAATGCATCTTCTCCTTGGCAGCATCAGTCAATAACCCTTTTGTCACATGTAACATTGTAATGTAACAGGCTGTACCGTCGGTCAGTAAGTTCATCAACTCATCGCATAGAGCAGGGATGGGGAACCTTTTACAGACCAAGTGCCCAAACTGTAACCCAAAACCCACATATTTATCGCAAAGTGCCACCACGGCAATGTATACTACAGTCCAGTATGGTATATTTTCCATGCACTATATCATTTAGCTATAATATCCTGCCTACATTCAGTGCGCTGCCTGTGCCGTTCATAGTGCGCCCTGTGCTGATGAATGGCAGGAAAAGTCTAAGGCCTATTGGTATACCATAAACTTTTTGCAGGGTGCGGGTGCCCACAGAAAGGGCTCTGAGTGCTGCCTCTGGCACCTGTGCCATAGGTTTACCACCACAGGCATAGGGTATGCATCGAACTTAGACACAGCATTCAATTTCCTAAAATCATTACCGAACCTTATGGCACCATCAGGCTTTGGAATTAGCACAATAGGCTCGATCATTCACTATGAGAATCCTGGATCACTCCCAACTCAATTCAGATATGATATCATGTTTTATGCGCAGTGTCTGCCCTGGTTTCTGGATGACCATTTGTTTCTCCTTTCTTTTGGCTATCTTGATGGCAGGCACTACTGCCGCATTTCGGATGGGTGAAGCAAGTTCTGCAGACAAGGCTTGCCATTCCTTCCAGGGTTTTATCAAATTCATACGATAAATCTGTTCAGGTTTCCTTTTAACCTGGTTGGTATACTTTATAGTTCCTTTGGCTAAAGCCTGTTTTACAACTGCATTTTGGCTGTCCTGCCCCATTCACACAGCGATTATCGTCCACCCGATTCTCAACATGTTTGAATTGAACGCGGTATCTGAGCTCCATGCAGGATGTTATAGAGCAGGTAAGCTGAGCAGAGTAATATATAATTTTGTAGTAAAATATTCAGTTTAGTTTATCATTTATTAATTTAAGTTCCTACTCATTCTGGGATTTCAATTTAGAGTGGTGGTCCTATCAGTGACTGACAGAGATAGCTGTCATCACTGATAGGACGCCTCCTCGACTTCAAGGCCCAGAATGAGCAGGAATATAAATACTGTATGTATAAAATACTAGTTTTCCTAAATCTTTTCCCACAAAACTAGTGTGCTCAGCTCCTCCTCTCTATGTCGGTGCGGCCGCGGTGTAAACCACTTTTATGCTACATTTATCATCTGCAACTTTTTGAAAAGTTGCAAAAAAAAAAAGTCACAAACTCACTCTAGTAAGGGGTGGCATAGAAAAAGATTAAGATCCAACAAACAGTGTGCGATGTTTAATAAATTTGGCACAAAATTTGACAACACAGACACCTGCAAAACGGACTAAGGGTACTTTCACACTTGCGTTATTCTTTTCCGGCATAGCGTTCCGTCAAAAGGGCTCTATGCCGGAAAAGAACTGATCAGGCATATCCCGATGCATTCTGAATGGATAGAAATCCGTTCAGGATGCATCAGTATGCCTTCCGTTCAGTCACTGTCAGGCGTTTTGGCCGGACATAATACTGCAGCATGCTGCGGTATTATGTCCGTCCAAAATGCCTGACCAGTCGCCGGATCAGGCATTAATTTACATTGACTTGCATTAGTGCCGGATCCGGCATTGCGAAACAACTGAAGGACGGATCCGTCCTTCCGGTCGGGAAAACTGTGAAAAAGACTGCAAGACAGATCCGTCCATCTGCATGACAAGCGGAAAGACGGATCCGTTCTTGCAATGCATTTGTAGACGGATCCGTCTACAAATGCTGTCAGTTGTCATACTGAATGGCGGATCCGGCAGGCAGCTACGACGACGGAACTGCCTGCCGGATCACACTAACGCTAGTGTGAAAGTACCCTTAGATATTACTCTCATGATAAATTTTCCCCAGTGTGTTTATTGCTGCACTACATTGTTGCTATATGACTTCATGGAGGTACAACACTCCTGGCATTAGCAAATACCGGTGAAGATTTACCTAAGGGCGTGTTGTACTACTTTCCAGAGATTTACACATTAACATAGAGCTACGGTATGAGATCACAACTGAAGTCTGGAATAACAGTTTATCAAAGCAAAAGCATGGAATATATTTATCTTTAAAAATCTGTTTAATGCAATTGATATTTATTGATTTATTCTTATGCTAAAGTTTGGACACCCCTTGCAAGGTTGGGGCAAAGGTAGACAAAGGTACTGTAGGTGTCCGCGTAGGGTGCTACTTCATCGCAAACATTTGGGGACACAAGGCTTTAATAATCATTCAATTTTTGTTGTATATTTGCCACAAATTGCGAAAAAAAATGTGATAAAGCTGAAATGTGCAATGACACCTTTAGTACAAATGTGCAGGACCATTTACTTTTGAAGGATCTGTGGTTAAATGACCATCTTTGAAGGTCCTGAAGCCAGTGACTACAACTACACAGAAGAGGAGCGTGTATTTATTTAGAGAGTGTTTATATCTAAAGGGTCTTTATTATTTTTGGGGTGCTTATAGTCAGGTTTCTGGTCTAATGCATGTACTTATTCTGGGGTCCGTATTTATTTTGGGGTGCATATTAATTTTCTTTTATTCTGGGGTCTGTATTTATTAAGGGGTTGGTCTGGTGTCTATTATGGGGTGAGGGGTGAGCCTGTATTTATTTAGGGGGCCTATATTTACTCTGCAGTCTGGTCTGAGGTCTGTGTTTATATCAGAGTCTGAATGTTGATGTGTGGTAAAGGATATATACATTACTTGTGATTGGGATACAGCAGGTTAGCAGTGTTTGGGTATGTTTAAAAAAAAAAATTGGAATCTCAGAAACTTTTGTCACCCCTCTGGCTGTCCCTATGACAGGATCCCTGCACTCAGATTTGGCCAACCTAACTGTACCAGTGATTGGGCACATATAGCACTGGAGCCTGAGAAGGTGAGTAAACCCAATGAACAGCACTCAGAAATGTGCCCACTAATCTACTAGCTTCCACAGACCACCATTACTGTTTCCATTAGCCTCTTCTCAACCAATTACCAATAATTTTGCATTGATTTCATGGCTTGACGAAGGGCAAATTAGACCATTACTGTTTACTTGCTAAATATAACAGTGTAAAAAAAAATGCGAGGCCCTATAGTCAAAGTACATATAGTATAGAGTAGGCCCACTGCCCGATGTCCACTGAGCTCTATCAGATGTACTCCACACATTTTTCCAAATTCATTTTCTACCATTCTACTCTTAGGTCCAAAATTTTGTGCTGATTAGTTTCATAGCATATTTGTATACAGAAACACAGTTTTTCCAATTTGGTAAATTATATTGATATATGTAGCTAATACTAGGTGGTGCAAACTGCATATCGCACAAGATCTACAAATTAATTGGTTCCAGGACGACCATTGTAAGATGAAACTCCACTCAACTAGTGTCTAAAGGAGCCGCTCATTCTGTAACAGACAGGGGGCAGTACAGGAGATGTAGTTCTGCAAAGGACATACTGGACAACCAATAAAGGTGTTTTACCAGTGAAATGGCCATGTTGATTGGTTGGATCTGTGCATGAGACATTGTACGTTGAGTCTAGTTTCAACTTATGATGGGCCAGAAAAGACTATTGTAAGATGAAAATATTGTATCCTGAGACCATTTTATCTTGAGGGATGACTGCATTATGACTCAATGATAACTTTGTAAATGCTGTTCGATCTGAGATTTTGTTTTTAATTTATTTATTACATATTTATATAGCACAAACATATTCTGCAGACATTGTCATCACTCGCTGTCCCCAGTGGAGCTCACAATATTAAATCCCTATCAGTATGTTTTTGGAGTGTGGGAGGAAACCACGCAAATACTAGGAGAACATAAAAACTCCATGCAGATGTTGTCCTTGGTTGATTTAAACCTAGGACCCAGAGCTGCAAGGCACCAGTGCTAACCACTGAGCCACCCTGCTGCCCATTCAGATCTTAGCGTGATTTCAACATTATAACTTTCACTTCTTAATAACATTTTGGACAGT
>JAKVIS010000315.1:0-87410 GCA_033119425.1 Bufotes viridis
CCAGCATGCCCGGACAGCCTTTGGCTGTGCGGGCATGCTGGGAGTTGAAGTTTTGCAACAGCTGGAGGCACACTGGTTGGGAAACGCTGCTCTAACCTGTGCAGAGATCACTGTGCAGGAGGAAGAGGAGGCAGGTTGAGACCATGACCAACTGTGAATGGTGTGATCCTGTGTTATCTATGCAGAAGTGGTAATTTGTTTTTATAAAATCCTGTCATTGATAATGAGATGACTGCTGAGGCTTGTTGCACATATGCGTGAAACAGATCCAGCCAGGAACAGCCTGTCAGATGCGTCCCTGCTGGACACAACCAGCGTAGTAGCATTTGCCCGGCTGCTCCTTTGTATATTTGCATAGTTGCGGCCAGATCTCCGACAGCCCCAATTATAGTGAAAAGGGCCGGACGGAATTCAGGCAGCGCATGGATGTGCCCGGTAGGGACGGATCCAAAAGGCTGTACTTGGCCGGAACAGCATGCCGGATCTGTTTCAAGCATATGTGAAACAAGCCCAACAATTGATCTCTACAGAACAGTAAGTGTCAGTCATTAGGTTCAGCGTGAAAACTGCAATGCCGGCAGTGCACGGTTGCACCCGCCAGGGACGAATCCAACAGGCTGTTTCCGGCCGGAGCAGCAAGCCAGATCTGTTTCACCCATATGTGAAACAAGCCCAATAAGTTATCTCTACAGAACAGTAAGTGTCAGTCATTAGGTTCAGTGTGAAAACTGCAAGATTTCAGGGTTATTTATTTTTACATACAGAGACATGGGAAATAAAATAAAAACCATGAAAACAATTAACCATTTTCCCTTTGACACATTGTCAGCTGAAATATAGGTCGTCAAGTACATAGAAAATGACGATCTGATTATGATGCTGGCAACCCGAGTTCTTATTCCTAACCACAACAAAGCAGACCGGGAAGAACGCTGGCTCTTTCACAATTATTCAGTTTATTTTGTGGAAACGTCACCGATACATTTGTGAAAGCTTTATGAGATGTGTCAGAATGCAAGTTAGATCCTGCAACTGACAAATTCATGATTTCTTCTGTGCCCAGGAGTTCTTCAAAATCTGCGAAAGCAAGCAGCCGTTCCCAGAATTAGGAAATTAACTCACGTCATACCTGATTGATTACCAGACATATTCTTTCCGACACAAAACGCCATGATTGTGGTTACGCCAAAATGACTACAAACTATGGAACTGCACACTGAAGTACTTCCAATGTACTCTGATGTACACACTGCACGTTGCAGTTCTCAAACTGAATGTATCACCCGATTTTTATTTAATATTTTTGGATTCTGAATCGTATACTTATTTCAAATCTGTTTTGATTTTCCCGTTGTGTATTCTATTATTCTGCTTTCCATTCATGATTATGGGGTCATCTTACAGCACTTCAGAAATCTGCATTACAGTCTATGGCCTGGAGACTTTTATAAAAGAATATTGTAGGCATGCTCTGTGACCTGTGCAAAGGTCACTGTGCAGGGAAGGGTAGGAGGCGAGCTGTCTTCATCTATTGTCAATGTTGTCCTCATAATAAAGGGGATGAAGTGATTTCTACAAAACAGAAGGTGTGGCTGTTATCAGGCTTCGTAGCCATTAAAAACCAGCCATTGTGCATTTGTTAATACGACAAGATTTCAAGAAAACCATAAAGGCTTACTGTTAAAAGTTGACTCAAAGGGGTTGTGTCACTTCAACAAATGGCATTTATCATGTAGAGAAAGTTAATACAAGGCTCTTACTAATGTATTGTGATTGTCCATATTGCTTCCTTTACTGGCTGGATTCATTTTTCCATCACATTATACACTGCTCGTTTTCATAGTTACGACCACCCTGCAATCCATCAGTGGTGGCTGTGCTTGCTGACTATAGGAAAAAATGAAAAAAGCCCCGACTTCTCTGGTGGTCGGGACCGTGGGAGCGCATATAGGTTGGTGCTTTTTCCTATAGCGTCCAAGCACAGCCACCGGATTACAGGGTGGTCATAACCATGGAAACGAGCAGTGTATAATGTGATGGAAACATGGATCAACCTGCAAAGGAAGCAATATGGGTAATCACAATACATTAGTAGGCACCTTGTGTATTAACTTTCTCTACATGATAAATGCCATTTGCGGAAGTGACACAACCCCTTTAAAGGCAGTTTTCTGACAATACTTTCACTTTAAAAAGGTTTCACATTTTAGCACAAATAATGCAAACATCTGTTGCCAATTACCTACGCCGGTCCAGCATTATAATAAAAAAGAAAAAAAAGGGGGAAAAAAAAAGTCTATATTCTTTATGCCAAGGTTATTAGGTCTCACAAAGACATTTTCTCTGACAATCTTCTCTATGGTCTAAAACGTATAGATATCAAACTGTTGGCAGGACCCACCGTAATGTCCAGATAAGCATTGCTGTGAGTATGCTGGAGCAATTTACGGAACAGGAAATGCTGTGTGTAAAAGTATAACTTACTAACTAAAACCACGGCGTAGAAAGCTGGGGGTAGCCGAACCCACTGCAAAGAAGTACAAGTCTGATTATGCTGCCTACAATGCAAGAGTTAACAGGTAAAAGACGGTCAGCGATTGGGGATCTATCCACTTTGGACTTTCCTGACCGCTCGCTCAGTGCTTACAAGCTGCAATTACTGGAACCGGACCCATTATTGTGCAAGGTCATTCATTCGGCAGACACCAATCTAAAGGCGCTCATACACATTAGTCTATTGTCGGCCAAATCCGCTGAGAACGGCGGCTTCGGCCAACACTAACGTGCGTGGGCCAAGCCCAACGTGTATGGAGAAGCCTGCAGAGACAGCTGTCAGCTATTGAATGTGTATGAGGGCCTTTATACGTATGGCCAGCTCACTCGCTTTGGCGACATCTCTCTCTCCCGACCTCTGAATACACATAAAAGGGGCGTAAGCTGCTGCCAGACACATACGGCAGTTGCTTATCCCAGAGAACAAAATGATTAGGCATGCTGAAACTCAACAGCCCACTCCTTATTTCCCCCAACACCTGAAACTTTGGAAACCACCGTGGTCGTCTAAGGCTACTTTCACACTAGCGTTTTTGCTGGATCCGGCAGGGATCAGCAAAAACACTTCGGTTACGGATAATACAACCGTCTGCTTCTGTTCTGAACGGATCCGGTTGTATTATCTTTAACACAGCCATGATGGAGCCGTCATAACCACCATTAAAGGCCAATGGGGGACGGATCCGTTTTCTATTGTGTCCGAGAAAACAGATCTGGCACCGTTGACTTGCATTGTGGGTCATGACGGATCCGTTTCGCTCCGCATCCCATGATGGAAAGAAAACCGCAGTTTGCAGTGGCTTGCTCTCCGGTATGAGAACGCAACCAAACGGGACGGAATGCATTCTAATGCGTTTGCTGCAGTTCAGTTTTGTTCCCATTGACAATGAATGGGGACAAAACAGAAGCTTTTTTCTCCGGTATTGAGATCCTCTACCGGAAAAGTTAAACACATTATTTTATCGGGTATGGCCAGCTTAAAAAATAGGTAATTGTACTTCCTTAAATTGGTCATACATGTGAATAGGGGGGAGGGGGGGGGGGGTCAGTAGGTATGGCTGTCTGTGGAAGGAGCAGCTATCTTGAGTATATGGTCAGCCTAATGCTCTACACAATACACTCGTTTGGCTTTCAGTGAAGATAAAATCAGTCCACAACTGGTTATCAACAATTTTATTTTAGAAAACACAGCCTCAGAGTCTGCAAAGATAGGATTTAAAGGGGATGGCAGTTTATGTGCTGGTAACATGCATGCAGCTAGTAATTCTATTATAGCTTAATATGAATAATCCAAGATTACATGTAGGTCTCATGACCCGAGTGCCGGAACATGGTCGCTAATGGACGGAATCCTCCATTCATTTACAATGGGGCCAGACAGGGGAACTAGCGCATGTGACCAGAGAGCGAAGGGGGCGAGTGACTAAATTAGAGTATCTCACCTTACACTGCTATTACACAAGTCTGACAGTTCCAATCTACTATACCAGGGATCAGCAACCTTCGGCACTCCAGCTGTTGTGAAACTACAACTCCCAGCATACTCATTTAACTTCTGTGCGAGTTCAGAGAACAGCCAAGCAGATGAGCATGATAGGAGACGTAGTTTCACAAACACCTGGTGTCGAAGGTTCCTGACCCCTGTACTATACTATATAACAGATGACATCTTCCCCCCACAGCAGCAGTAAACTGACAATGGGTTCCCTATCTGTATAGGAGTTCTTCTCTCTGTGCTAATCTCGGACAGATCTCCGTACAGCATAAAACCAAAGTTTTGAGCGAAGCGACTTCGGATCTAGGATCCTAAGCTCGCTTCGCTCATGACTAATCCTGAGTATCGCCCTGTGTAAGGGTGCCACCATCACCCGGTACAGATGCTAGGTCACCGGTTGAAGGCGTCCAAAACTATAGTTTCTGGCCAGCAGATTGTACTGTGTAAACTGGGATCTGCTGCCCAGAAAAAATGAGGCTGAGCCAAGGCTGTAGCCATCACTTTTTCCCATACAGAGGAGGTGATTGCTGCATGTAAATCCAACTATCACCTCTGTGAATGAGAAGGCAATTATGGGGAACAGTTGGGAAGAGATTTATCAAAGTGGCGTATAGGAAAACTGGCAAATTAGATTTCACCTTTTATTCTGACATTACCGTTTCGTTTTCCATTCTCCTGATCTGTCAAAAAAAATAAAAAATAAAAAAAAAAAAAAATAAAAAATCTTTTATTTTGAGCACCCGCTATTTTGCATCCGTTTTAGCCATTTTCATCCGAGGCTGCTTAATTTTTGACTATTTCTTCCATCAGAAATAACAGTTCTCAGACGGAAATGGCTAAAACGGATGCAAAATGAGCAGAACGGATGGTCAAAATAAAGTATCTGTTTTTTATTCTGTTTTCTGAGAACGGAAAGAGAAACGTGGATGTGAGTCTACCCTTGGCCAGTCCTCCTTGACACCAGTTCTGATGAATCTACCCCATGGTTCTTCCCTGAGAACTGCCAGAATAGTCCAGAGCAGGCATGCTCAACCTGTGGCCCTCCAGCTGTTGCAAAACTACAACTCCCAGCAGGCCTGAACAGCCTACAGCAGGGCATGGTGGGAGTTGTAGTTTTACAACAGCTGGAGGGCCGCAGGTTGAGCACCCCTGGTCCAGAGTAAAAGGACCTTAAGCTCTTCACCACATAGAGGACCAGCGGCAGGCATTTGTAGATGCCACAATCGGACCCCCACTCTGATCTGTGACAGCTGCCGAGGATGAGGAGAACAAGGGAGACAATTCATAGAACTAATTAAATGAATGACCAACTGGCAGGTCTAAAAGCACAAACCAGAGGCTCCCACCGGGCATTGCTGATCCTCAGAACGTCCAATGTTCTTTAATTTGGTAAAACGGCATAAATCAGTAAAATGTTAAACCTTCCAGACTCTGTTTCTGTCGGATCATAGGAACACAAAGAGCAAACTGTTTCCATAAAGTGAAATGTGGACAAAAAAAAATAAAAAAAATGACTGGAGACCTGAATGTGAAGTGCTTAGAAAATCCCACAAAGAGTCTCACAATGGCCTGGATGAAAACACTTCTGTACTTCCACATGGGAGATCTCCGCACTCAGCTGTGTTTACTCAGGAAACCTAGACAAATAGGAGGGCGGCTGCCAGGCCCCTGACGGTGGCATTGTGTGATCCAGTTACAAATCAGTGGCCCCATGACTTCCCCCTCACTCCAGTAAAAGCTAATTAACCTCCATTTCATTCATTGTCAGTTTCACAACAGTCTTGATAGTAATTTGATAGCAGTTGGATTTTTTTAAACGTAAATCTGCAGACGCACAATACGATTTATTACACCTACGTACGACGTCAGCCGGAGTCCTATATAGTAGTTTAAAGGGCATCTGTCTGCAGTTTTGTACCTATGACACTGGCTGACCTGCTTGGCAGCTGAAGGCATCTGTGTTGGTCCCATGTTCATATGTGCCCGCATTACTGAGAAAATAAGGTTTTAATATATGCAGTTGAGCATGTAGGAGCAATGGGGGAGTTACCATTACACTGAGAGGCTCTGCTCTTTCTGCAACTGGCACGCCCTCTGCTCTCTGATTGACCAGGGCCAGGCAGTTAAAACGTGATAACTCCCGATCCTGTCAAAGTACAGAGGACGCAGCAGTTACAGAGAGAGCAGAGCCTTTAGGTGTAATGGTAACGTCCCCTTTGCTCCTAGAGGCTCATTTGTATATATTAAACCTTCATTTTTCTCAGCAATGTGGACATATATGAACATGGGACCAACACAGATGTCTTCAGCTGCCAAAAGCACATGTAACAGGTCAGCCAGTGTCATAGGTACAAATCTGCTGACAGATGCCCTTTAAATGTCTCATTCAGAACTTGGAGAAATCCATAGACTTTCTGCCAAAACAACGCCATTTAGATGTAAGGAAAGAATTTTCCCTATTCCCTCTTATATAGGACACAACGCTGAGGCACCTCCACAGCTATATCAGCCTATCACTCATGGCTGTGGAGTCGGTAGATAAATGCTCCGACTCCTCAGTTTTTGGTACTTCCGACTCAGACTCCCAGACTCTGACTCCTCTGTATTTCATATGCGAATGTATTTTATACATTTCCCTAGTAGAATCCTATAGTCATGTTTAAAGTTTAAGCTAACAATCTGAGTTTACAAGTTTTTATAGCCTTAGCTGAATGACAGCAGTTTTTCAAATGGTCTATAGCTTCAGTCTTGAACTATTGACTCTCCATTCCCTTCACTTATTCAAGTGTCTCTAGACCTGCAAAAAACATATTTACTTAATCAGTTATCAGTGAGAAGCTAGGTTACCCACGGGCATTGCGTTCCCTGTAACAGCGGAACACAACACAATGGAAAGTATTACTGCTCCTTAGGGTACTTTCACACTTGCGTTGAAGGATTCTGTCGGGCAGTTCCGCTGTCATCCGTAAAAACGGATCCGTTATTTATTATTTTACCATTTTTTTTATGCATGTGAATGTAACTGTATGTTCCAGGAGTGCGGCTCACAAGCCGAGACAGCTCTATACATAGAGAGTGCTGGCTGTGTTATACAGTTGACTCCCACCTGCAGTGACTGAAATCGGAGATAACTCCGATCCTAGCCGCTCAGATGCTGCAGTTAATAGTGACTGCAGGATCTTTACAATTAGATGGAGAGATGGAGCCTTTTCTGCTCTTTAATATGTCCACACCACCAACAAGGCAATAGAGTGGTTGACAAGGAAGCCGGGGACCCAAGGTCTGCCATGTTGAGACTCCTATCTCCATGGACAGCATGAGGGTTTAGCTTAAGAATCTGATACTGTCCGCAGTGATCAGACAGCATCGGAGGAAAGAATACTATTCCCCCTGGAGTGAAGACTCATGTTAGTCGCCCCCCTGGCAAAGCAGTGGTGGATTCAGGCATTTGTGGACAGGACTATCAGGGCCACGAACTTGGGAATAGGAGTGTGCTAGAGGAAAAAAAATAAAAAAAATTTGAACACTCATTTACAAATGGCCGGTTACAACAAGGCTGCATGCTCAGCTGTTTTTGGGAATCCCATATACGTGAATAGAGAAAGCTGCGCATGCGCGACCACCTCTTCTTTCACAGTGGCCATCTTACCAGTTAAGATAACTATTCTGGAGACATATGCAGGTCCCTGATATAGATATGCCATAAATATCTAAGATAGGAATACCCTTTAAAAGAGTGCAAAACTGAAGTACAATTTAGACACCGATAACGTGTAACATGGCGGAGGATGTAGTAGTAGTGTCAACAACATGTGAGCAGCATAAACTGCAGAAGTCACTCCAATTATGTTACTAGAAGGAGAAAATGAGTTGGAAGACAAAGCAGCTGCCTGTTGTATGTCTCTTCACAGCTAGATGATGCCAGACCCTGCTCCTGTGTGGATTTAATCTCATTAGGCCGTGCCATGGGGTAATCGGTGTAGGGCGCGATATGGATTTCCATAGGCATGCAGCTAAAATAGAGCTAAACTGCTATTGTTTAAAGATGTCTGTCAACAGCTCCAGCCCCAACCAAATCTCATTTCCTCCCTGTCCTCTGGCTTCCCTCAGCCCCGGTGGCACCTGTCTGCTGATCGGACAGTCCTCTGTACCAGTCATGTTTGTCTTCACACTTTATCAAGACGAGAGCACGGCCATATTAGACTCTGTTAGTAGAGTCCTGATAAAAACACTCTGCGCTGCTGTGATTACTTATCAGGTTAGTTCAGGTCATACAAACTAATAAGAAAGCAGATAAAAAATCTATATGCTATAGACACAGATATGATAGACCGATAATAATAGATAGATAGATACGAGTTAGATAGATAGATACGAGTTAGATAGATAGATACGAGTTAGATAGATAGATACGAGTTAGATAGATAGATACGAGTTAGATAGATAGATACGAGTTAGATAGATAGATACGAGTTAGATAGATAGATACGAGTTAGATAGATAGATACGAGTTAGATAGATAGATACGAGTTAGATAGATAGATACGAGTTAGATAGATAGATACGTACGAGTTAGATAGATAGATACGTACGAGTTAGATAGATAGATACGTACGAGTTAGATAGATAGATACGTACGTACGTACGTACGAGTTAGATAGATAGATACGTACGTACGTACGTACGAGTTAGATAGATAGATACGTACGTACGAGTTAGATAGATGGGTACTGGATAGATAGATGGGTACTGGATAGATAGATGGGTACTAGATAGATAGATGGGTACTAGATAGATAGATGGGTACTAGATAGATAGATAGATGGGTACTAGATAGATAGATGGGTACTAGATAGATAGATAGATGGGTACTAGATAGATAGATAGATGGGTACTAGATAGATAGATAGATGGGTACTAGATAGATAGATAGATGGGTACTAGATAGATAGATAGATGGGTACTAGATAGATAGATAGATGGGTACTAGATAGATAGATAGATGGGTACTAGATAGATAGATAGATGGGTACTAGATAGATAGATAGATGGGTACTAGATAGATAGATAGGTACTAGATAGATAGATAGATGGGTACTAGATAGATAGATAGATGGGTACTAGATAGATAGATGGGTACTAGATAGATAGATGGGTACTAGATAGATAGATGGGTACTAGATAGATAGATGGGTACTAGATAGATAGATGGGTACTAGATAGATAGATGGGTACTAGATAGATAGATGGGTACTAGATAGATAGATGGGTATTAGATAGATAGATGGGTACTAGATAGATAGATGGGTACTAGATAGATAGATGGGTACTAGATAGATAGATGGGTACTAGATAGATAGATGGGTACTAGATAGATAGATGGGTACTAGATAGATAGATGGGTACTAGATAGATAGATGGGTATTAGATAGATAGATGGGTACTAGATAGATAGATGGGTACTAGATAGATAGATGGGTACTAGATAGATAGATAGATGGGTACTAGATAGATAGATAGATAGATGGGTACTAGATAGATAGATAGATGGGTACTAGATAGATATATAGGTATGAGATAGATATATAGGTATGAGATAGATAGATGGGTACTAGATAGATAGATAGATAGATAGATAGATGCTAAAGGAAAATGTCTGACAGATGACTGTGGCAATAAAGCTTCACATATCGTGTAAAAGAAGCCATGTTGCCCTGACTATATATATATATATATATATATATATATATATATATATATATATACACACACACACACACACACACATACATACATACATACATATATAATGAAAGCTATTTTCTGCTGTCCAACTGATCCACAACTACAACCCCCATCATGTTTGGCCATGGTATGATCGGAGCTGGAGAGCCACATGTTGGGAAACACGGAGTAAACCTGCCGTGAGTCACCCATTACAGTCAGGCTGGAAGTAACCTGACAGGAGATTACCGGCTGCAAATATTGACAAGTTCCTGACACGTAGCAACCGTTGCCATGCAATAACCAAGGTGACCTTTGAGGTACAGCAGGTAATAATCCAGCTCATAGAAAGTAACCTTTACCTCCAAGCAGGTAACGATACTGCACAATTATAATGTGCGGCAGTCACCAGCAGGACTGTATGGCGAGGACAGCAGAAACACGGATTCTGTTGTCCATAGCAAGGGCAACAAAGACAGTTTTTCTGTTAACAGTTTCATAAATCTCCCCAATGCTCTTCTAAAAGATCAGGCACCTTCACTGCTTATTTGCTTGCTTCAAGGGATTGTCTAATGCCAGATTCGCACATCTATGTCCCGGCCATGTTATCCATCTGTATTTGTTGCTTGTGTCACAAGAAATATGGATGGATACCACTTCCGTAACACGGACGTGTGAAACAGGCCAAAGGCAGAAATAGGGTTATGGGCTCATGCACACGACCATATGTATTTTGCAGGCCACAAAAAATACGGATGACGTCCATGTGCATTCCGTATTTTGCGGAACGGAACAGCTGGACCCTAATAGAACAGTACTATCCTTGTCCGTAATGCGGACAATAATAGGACATGTTCTATTTTTTTGTGGAATGGACATATGGAAACGGAATGCATTTGCGGACCCATTGAAATGAATGGTTCTGCCAAATCCCATTCTCTATGAAGGGGGACCAACAGCTTTTTGGCATAAATGACGGCATTCTGCTGGAAAAAAAAAAAAAAAAAAAAAGCTGCATTCAGTATATTTTCACCTGTCAAACACCAAAGACCCCTCCCCCCTATCAAGCCAATTTGTATTTGGAAAATAACTAAAAAGTGAAAGTGAAAAATTGAGAAAAATCCACTGGAAAAAGGTGTCAAATGACACTTAACCTAGGAGCCATGGGTTGGGGACTTCTAATCTAGATGTAACGGAGCAGTTTCACTTTTATGCACACTGGGTGTAGTAGTTTCACATGCTGGGATTTGTAGTAAATGGAGTAAATACGAAACAATTGAAAATGTGCCAAGCGATTTAAAATGGATTTTGAAATTTGAGAATTGATGATCATTTCCACCTAAGGACTTGAAATTCCTTCTGCAGCGTGGTAACTACTCCTCATCCTAAGGGCGCATTCAGACGACCGCTCCGCGTTTTGCAGTCTGCAAATCAAATATCCGCAAAACACAGATGCCGCCTGTGTGCCTTCTGCAGAACGGAACGGGCGGCCCATTATAGAAATGCGTATTCTTGTCCGCAACTGCGGACAGGAATAGGACATGCTCTATAACTTTTTGCTGGGCCGTGAAACGGAACAAGGGATGGGTCCGCACCTGTTCTGCAAAATTGCAGAACCATTCATACGGATGTGTGAATGAGCCCTTATGGACTACTCAGAGTAAAAAAAAAATTAAAATGTATAAATGTAATTGGGTATTTTTTCCAGGACTCGTTCACCTTGTGATACCTGCCATACAGATGTCAAGTATTACAGGATGGAGACCACAGACTCATGGCACATAAGACATACATTACACCTACTGATCACGTACCTGCTATTCCTTGTAGCAGCCCGCACACATTGAATATACTTTTTTTCATGACGCTCTGTACGCACATTGTAAAGACCGAGACAAAAGCTACGATACAGAGGATGGATATCCCCACGGCAAGGAATATAGCCGTAGCCTGCCAGAAACCACTTGCTATCTCGCTAAAATGCTCTGCGTAAGGACCACAAAGGGGGTCTCTCCTGAAGTACTGCACTTTAGGCACTCTGATACAACGTCCATAGATGCCCAGCGTTGGACGATATGGCTCATGGTGACCGCCCGTCCTGTTATCGATATCCGTGCTTTTCGCTTTGCCAATCAGCCAGTCTTCACTCATAAAAGCTATAAGTTCTCCAAAAGCCACGATGATACTCAGGATGGTCCACAGCATGGAACGGCATGTTACTATGACATGACACATGGTGCAGACCACCGACTGCCCACAACCAGTGCTAAAGCAGAGTTTAAGCCCAGAAGAAAAATTGGGCAAAAAAAGAAAAGAAATCCGTGTTCTTCAGACTTTTATTCCAGTGGTCTTGTAATCAATGAAGCAGCTCACTCCTCACCCGTCCTGTGCTTCAGAAATCCTCTGGTCTAACATTCATAGTGAAACATGATGCTTTAAGGTTCCAAGGGAGCTCCCAGGCTCAGCCCACCGGGGTGACATCACAAATCTACGGAGAAAGGCAGAGATACAGTGAGGATTGATGACAGCTTCACAGGCGTAATCAGTGCTGCGATCCGTCAAAGTCAACACTGGAGACTTTACGGTGGATAAGCCTATACCATGGAGGTGAAGTCTACCAGATTCTAGTCATCAATGTTAAGACAAGAAGATATTGCCTAACCTTGATTAGATCTTTCACACTGAGAACACTAGCGACTCCACCTTATAATCTTTGAACCCTGAGGAGAAGTCAGTGGGAACGTCCTTCAGCCAGCTTACAGGAAATGTAAGTCTATTACTTTCCAGGAACCACATTTTTGTGAAAAGCTTCTGTAGCTTATACTGCTGTGGCTACTTTCATACGTGCGGCAAGTAGAGCTGGCTGCCGGATCCGGTGTTCTGCCAGATTTCTATACCTTGGCAGAACGCTATACCGGAAGTTACGCGGCAGTACCGGAATCAGCTGGAGGAGGGTGTGTGCGGCGCTGCGCACATCCACTGGATTAGCAAAAAATCATTGCACCGCCGCTGGAGAAGGACTTAATGCGCGAAATCGCACACCGCGCGTTCATCCTTACCGCAGAGCTGAGTGCAGAATATCGAGGTCACCACATAGCAGAGCTCAGTGCGGGATATTGGGGGACACTGCTGTGTGGTAACCCCAATATCCAGCACTCAGCTGTGCGGTGTCCCCCAATATCTCACACTCAGCTCTGCTATGTGGTGACCTCGATATTCTGCACTCAGCTTTGCGGTAAGGATGAACTGCTCCTGATGATTTGTGCGCGCGTGTGCACTCAGGGGTAGGGAGATCTGATGGAACATTTTGTGCTGGGAAAATCTGCCTACCCCTAAGTGCTCACACGTGGTGTGTGATTTCGCGCATGAAGTCCTACTCCCGCACAGTCCTCCAGCTGATTCCTGTGCGGTCGCGTCACTTCCGGTGCGGCCACGCAACTTCTGGTATAGCGTTCTGCCGAGGTATAGAAATCTGGCAGAACACTGGCGTACAATGCCAGGAAATCAGCCGGACACAAAACCATAGCATGCATTGCTTTGTGTCCAGCTGGTTCTCCGCATTTTTTGCCGGAACGCGGACGGATCTCCAGCGGACCCCATTATACTTAATGGGGAATGTGCAATAAACGATGACAGAGGCAGCATGCTCGGTGAATGCTCCTTTATTGGGAACTGCTTACATGAAATACGTGGTTACAAAAGTTGCTACTCTCCATTGATTTGTTTAATGGGGAAAGTGGACATTCCGTTTGTATCCAGCAGTGCAGTTCTCTGCTGGAATACATGCCGCAGAAACTAGCTTTAAAGGGGTTGTCTCATCTCAGACAATGGGGGCATTTCGCTAGGATATGCCCTCGTTGTCTTATTGGTGCAGGTCCCACCACTGGGACCCGCACCTATATCAAGAACGGAGCCCCAAAAGTGGTGGAGAGCACACTGCGCATGCGCAGCCACCCTCTATACATTTTCTATGGGGCCGCCGAAAATAGCCGAGCACTGGCTCGGCTATTTTCGGCTGGCCCATAGAGGTGCATGGGAGCGGTGGCCGGTCATGAGCAGTGCGCTCCCATTCACTTCTATGGGGAGAACGCTTGGTGGTGGCCGGACCGGAGTTCTCCAGCCACCACTTTGCGGGGCTCCATTCCCGAAATATAGGTGTGGGTCCCGTATGCCCCCATTGTCTGAGATGAGACAACCCCTTTAAATATATTAGGCATTTCATATTACTTAACATTTTGAGTTAGGGGAGGTCTTTAAAATGGCTGTAACACTGTCACACTCCTCATGTGACCCTCAAAACTTTGTGGTGTGCCCCAGTGTGTAGATGGGACTGCTAAAACACGCCATTTGAGTTAGGCCAAGTTCACATCTCTGTTTGGCAAGATACGGCAGGCTGTTCTGGCCGAAAAGCCGGAATTTCACCAGAAATCGTTCAGATACCTGCCCTCATTATAGTCTAAAGGTTCCAGCGATGAAAGTAAAATCAGACTCTGACGGATCAGGTGAACCTCGGCAGGGTGTTCTCAGCTGGAACTGCCTGCTGCATACGGCCAAACTGAGATGTGAACAAAGCCTTACCTGACTGGATGACTGTGTAAGCTACACAGGGACTTCTTAATATACTAAAGACTGTAGCATAAGGCTACTTTCACACTAGTGTTTTTGCTGGATCCTGCAGGGCTCAGCAAAAACGCTTCCGTTACTGATTATACAACCGTCTGCATCCGTTATGAACGGATCCAGTTGTATTATCTTTAACACTGTCAAGACGGATCCGTCATGAACTCCATTGAAAGTCAGTTTTCTATTGTGTCAGAGAAAACGGATCCGTCCCCATTGACTTGCATCCGTTTTGCCCCGCATCCCATGATGGAAAGCAAACCGCAGAATGCTCTCCGATATGATAACAGAACCAAACGGAACGGAATGCATTTTGGAGCATTCCGTTCAGTTAGGTTTTGCGCCCTATTGACAATGAATGGGGAAAAAACTGAAGCTTTTTTTTTCCCGGCATTGAGACCCCACGACGGATCTATATGACCGCTAGTGTGAAAGTAGCCTAAGGACATGATATACACAAGCAAGGACTTCTCATTTTCAGTAAGGTTCTTTTCACCATTCCACCAGTATTTCCATTATTTTTGATGGCAAGAAGAGTGCCATCTGCAGATCTACTCTTGTCACCAAAACTATTTTACCTTAAAGGGGTAGTCCTCCGAAACAATTCTACAATTTTCACCTCAGATCCGCCACCTCGATCTGAATACTTTTATAATTATAAATAATTAAAAATTTAGCGTAGTCACCGAGTTGCTCAATAAAACCTGTACACCACCACCTACTGTTCTTTTCCTTATTTCTCCATCCATCTCAGCAACATCGTTGAGGTGGTCACACATGCTCTGTTCCATCCCCCAACTGCCACCAGCCATATCTTTTGTTAGAAGCCGTGACAGTTACAGGTTGAGGGCTGCAGCAGAAAGCACACACCCTCTAAGCTTCCAGAATGATGAGAATCTAGCAGAGCCATGAATGGGGAGATCTCTGGATCCTTGTGAGTTACAGGGCTGGTTCTAGCTTGGTTAGGGATGGTCATGTCCTAAGTGATGTCCAATTTTCATTTTTTACATTAATCATGAGATAACCCTCAATGACGTCTGACAGGGTTCAGTAGTATCTGGTCGAAAACGGATCCAGCATAGCTCTTATAAATGGAAGACAAGTGTGAATACTGCCCAACACTACAACAGATATTAAAAACTGCAAGGTCGTTTCCTTGATTTGACATCTGAACAGACAACCTCTCGAATATTCTTCATAAAGTGATGTAGTGTTGGCAGAATAATCTTAAAATCATTCATGAATTTTATGGAAATGGCTACAAGGCCACACGGTATCTGCCTTCTGAGAAATTCCTCTTTTCAGCTTGGCCGAAGACAATGACTCTTACAGGCGATCTGAATGGAAATACTTATTACGGTACTTTTCCTCACTGGTCATTGCCTCCACAGCAACCGGCGATGGTTAGTGTGAAGGTACACCGTGACTTATGTTAATTGCTATTTTCTGGGAAGTGGAGATGGCATTGGATGAAAGACACACGCTTAGATCACACTTTTCCCTTGCATTACTCTTCAGCAACAGCGTGTGAATAAACTGAGCCAAGAACACGCTCCATGGCGGCTCTATAGACCATCCAGGACAATGTCAGATGGGTGCTACAAGAATCACCCGGGTGCTATTACTGCTATTTACTAGGAGAATGCAAAACATTTCTTCATCATGTGCTGCACAGATACCACACGTGAGGGTCAAACGACCAACAAAACTGCGTGATCATCCTCTGCTTCTACCGGGGCGAGGCATTCGCTTTAGTGTCCACTAAATTACATTTTCGATTAGATTACATGATGGCCAATATCAAAGTAAAGAAGGATCTGGCATGTTGGATTTTTACATGCCCAATCCTTTGTTTCGGCAAGACATAAGCCACTGCCAAAGGGGTCTGGCAGAGACTTAATTCCCTCTATCCCTTAAAGATGGGAGTGTTCCACCGACGGCTATGTCATGTGTGAGACCAGAAACCCCTGCTGAGATGTACGGGCAGGGTACAAAAGTTTAACACAAAAAAAGCATCCCTTGTCATAAGCACTCTAGTTGTCCAGCACTACGATATCTTCTCCTCCTCTCCTTGAAGTGTGATATCTAGATACATCATCACTTCCAGGCAATCAATGGGCTCAGGCTCAGCACGTGGTTGCTGCCACCACCGAGGCCACTGACTGGTCAGCAGTGATGTGCATGTACACAGCATGCCGCATTTCCGGTCCACCGGGGAACGGAAGCGGAGGAGAAAGGTGCCTGCACTCTGCCTGTCCAACTCCTTTAGGACTGTCAAAAGTTCAAAGAATCCTTGGAGTTTACCTATGGGCCTATGATGGACTTTAGAACATTTTGCCAGTAATTCACACGGGGATAGCGGTCACCAGGTACTTGTTTGAGTGTTTTATATTTTAGAAATTCACACTTCTTGCAATAACAAATACGTCAATATCCATTTTTTTTCCAGCATTGTGGCAGCGGCGGTGAGACAGTAGTGTTAGGGATTTTTTTTTTTTTTTTGAGGGGCGGGGGTGCTATACAAATTAGCTCTTTCCAGTTAAACCAGAGGCAACCATTTGAAGACTGCACTTTTTTTAGGCACTGTTCTTTCCCCTCATCAGTACAGGGAAGGGTACATACTGGCTGGATGAGATGCCTTATACGGGTATTCTCATCTGACACAATGTTTTGTTCTCCCAGAAGATAAGTTACCGCCAGAGGTATATGGTAGAGGGTTTTTCCTCTGTCCCCATTTAAAACACATAATTCAGTGGGACCGTATGAGTCCTTGGCCAACAGCTATTGAATGTGTATGGGACCCTTTAGAGTCCACCTGGAGAGAGGGGGTACTGCTTCTCACCGAAGAGACACAGGGGTGTATGGGGACTTACTGTATCCATTAGCAAAAAGCTCCATGAGAAAAAGTATGAAAGCTCAATACACCAGTCCAGTGATATGCTGAAGAGTGGCGCTTAAAGGGAGGTTAAAACTCAACACGGAACAAACTCAACAAAAACCCTTTGTTGTAAAATGTTGACAATTAACAGGACTAGGAGCTTATCAGTTTCACTGAACCGAGAAGAGATAGCAGCAGATAAGTTACAGTAACGCAGGGACAGATTGCTTGGACAGGGCACAGGAACAAAGTTTGTGTTTACTTTTCCGGGTGGGAATCTTCTGATAAGACTGCGATGCCAAACAGCTCTCCTCACACTGTACATGACGTAAACGTGACATGCTAGATCCGTGCCCAGCGCCCGACACCACAGACATGAAGCGGATGAGCACATGTCAGGACTAGGTTACCATGCCCAAGGTTTATATTACACGCTCAGCACAAATAAACAGCACCATGAATTGTAAGCATCTGCAAGAGCCCGGGGCCGCGATAATGAAATGGCAAGCAAACCTACAAATGCTTGTGTAAAGAAATAAATGCTGTACACGCGCTCATTTGTTAAATGTTTATATTATTTGGTAAAAATTATCCACAGAGGAAACTAAAAGAACATGTAAGACCAAGGCAAAATCTAAAACTCTTAGGAGATGGGAACGGTCCTCTTTTTAACAGGTCTGTTTTAGTAACTACTTGTATTCACCCTGTAACAATACTGGAGCATGCTCTCATATAAGTAAAATGGGCGCTTCCTCTATTATGCTTACTAGAAGGTCATAACTTGCCAGCAGTTTGCAATCAAGGTCCAGCTGGATGTTACCAACTGGGCGTGTGTCCCTCCATAGTCTGACACTATGCAATCAGTACCACAAATGTAAGACTGTGCAGGAACACATTCCTCCTGCTGGTAACACCCAGATGGAACTTTACTGCAAAGTGCTGGCAATTTATTCATAAATGAATATCAGAGAAATAGTGTAATAGAGTCATAAGAATAGATGCCATAGAATTATTATCACATGGAAAATGCAAGAAATTACTAAAACAGTCATCTCAGGAGAGGTGACAGCTCATATCTAAGGCTACTTTCACACTAGCATTTTTTGCGGATCAGTCATGGATCTGCAAAAAAGACTCTTCCGTTACAATAATACAACTGCATGCATCCGTCATGAACGGATCCGGTTGTATTATGTCTTCTATAGCCATGTCTTCTATTGTGCCAGATTGTGTCAGAGAAAACGGATCCGTCCCCATTAACTTACATTGTGCACCAGGACAGATTTGGCTCCGCTTCGTCAGACAGACAGCATAACGCTGCAGGCAGCGTTTTAGTGTCCGCCTCCAGAGAGGAATGGTGACTGAACGGAGGCAAACTGATGCATTCTGAGCGGATACTTTTCCATTCCAAATGCATTAGGGCAAAACTGATCCGTTTGGACCGCTTTTAAAAGCCCTGAACGGATCTCACAAATGGAAAGCCAAAACGCTAGTGTGAAAGTAGCCTAAGGGGAGTCAGGAAAGATAGGCGTCAGATGAAAGCTGTTCAAGGTATGTGGGCATCATGGGCGTAGCTACAGGGGGTGCAGAGGTAGCAGTTGCTACCGGGCCCAGGAGCCTAAGGGGGCCCAAAGACCCTTGTGCTGCATAGGAAGACACACAAAGCACAGAGGGAAGGGGGGCCCAAGCTGAACTCTTGCACCAGGGCCCATGAGCCATTAGCTACGCCCCTGGTGGGCATCTTTAGGCTCCAATAAAAATCTGTAACAAGGCTCCCACCAAACTAAAACCATTTTCTAATACTAGTCTCTTCATATGTGACCTGTGACCTTTTGGGTCCCCTCCAGTTCCAGTGTCTGGTTGCAACCTTTGGAATCCCTAGTTAATCCTCTATAAAAGTCTTCTAAGGGGTCAGTAAAACTCACTTCTGATGTCCTTCAGCTTTGATGCTCCACATTCTTCCACAAGCCAATGTAAAGCCATTCAGGAGATAACTGTTTAACTGTTGACCGAACCCTGGTTTGGCCGACAGCCATCTTTCCTGATCACCCCATACACATGCATGCTTGGTTCAGCTACTGTCAGAGAGAGGGGGAGGGAACAAAAGGATTCTGCATGCTGAAATCCAATGTGTCCAACACTTCGCTCTACCAACATCTGCCATCAAGGGACAGACGGGAAGCCTCATACACATTAGATCAGGGATGGCCAACTTGCGTCTCTCCAGCCGTTGTAAAACTACAACTCCCACGTGCCCTGCTGTAGGCTGATAGCTGTAGGCATGCTGGGAGTTGTAGTTTTGCAACAGCTGGAGAAACTCAGGTTGGCCATCGCTGCATTAGATGGTTGGTCAATCCTGGCAAAATCATCTGAAGTGAAAGCTCTGAGGCCACTTTCACACTTGCGTTGTTGTTTTCCGGTATTGAGATCCGGCAGAGGATCTCAATATCAGAAAAAAAACGTTTGTTTGGTCCTCATGCATTCTGAAACTTTCAGGATGCATCAGAATGTCTTCCGTTCCATCAGCATTACGTTTTGTGACCGGACACAAAACCGCTGCAATCTGCAGTTTTGTGTCCGGTCAATGAAATGGGAAAAAAATTGATCCGCACTGAAAACAATGTAAGTGAATGGAATGGTGACGGATCAGTTTATTTTTTATTTTTAGGAACTTTAAAAAAAAAACGGATCCGACATCCTTTGACTTTGAATGTATTTAGTGACGGATCCTTTTTTTCTGTTTTGATTTCACACAACCGCTTCCTAACGGAACGGATGTATCCTGATGTGCAAAATCAAAACGGATCCATTTAATTCCAGTATTGAGATCCTCTGCAAGTGTGAAAGTAGGCTTAATGTTCTCCCATGTAATGGTCATCAGGTATAAAGCAAAGTTCCTGGGCTCATTTCACACGAGAGAAGTAGCATAACCCAGGCTTTTATGAATAAGCGCCCTGCTCCCTGATGGAATAAGTATCTGCCGTGGCCTCAGTAGGTGTTGAAAAGGAGACAAATCACTGACATTTGGGAAACCACTAAATTCTGCTAACGAAAAGCAGGACGCACTGCCGGGACAAGTGGATTGAAGAGAGTCTGCTTCAGCTCAGCATGGGAGCCATGTTATATTACACACGTCAAAGTCACACGGGTTTCCAGGAAAGCAACGTGATACCTCGAGACAGGATCTTTGCACATGATGCACTAAGAACATGTTAATACAATTTGTCATTGATTCTGAATACCTCATATAGTGATTTAAGGGGTTTTCCAGGCTCCTAATATTGATGACATCCTCAGGATAGGTCATTACTATCCGAACAGTGAGGATCTGAAACCATGAACCTCCACCAATCAGCTGTTCCCTGGAGTCTACGCCGCTGGAACTAGAACTTTGAATGGAGACGGAAGCACAGCGCCATTCAAAAGTGTAGTGGTCATAACGGGTTACAGCAGCACAGCTGCCATTTAGGTGAATAGGAACTGAGCTGCCGTAAACTGTCATGAGCACTTCTTTCTTTGAAGTAATGTCCCAATATCTCAAAAGAAAAATAATTCCCACTGTCTGACATTTAACCCCTGCAGCCTCCCCTAAGGGGCTCTTCACCATTATGATGTGTAATCAGTAATTGTTAGTGTTTTTTTCTTGGGGGAAATTTTCCAGTCCATAGGATGAAATTAGTTTACTGGTGGAACTATCTAGCCATCATCAGAATCCGCTTCATTGCAGAGTGTTTGTTTAGCCTCTGCTTCGAGGTGGACCGCAATACAGCCCACCACCCAATGCCGCATGAACATGATGGTCCTACGGGCACCCCCTCCTCTTTCTCAATCCGATACCACCTATGGCAATGACTTTGTATAGTATGCAATAACCAACTTTTTGATCACACGCTCAAGCTTCCACAACTGGGTAACATGACTAAACTCTTAGTGTTACATTAACCCTCAGCCAACAACCACCATTCTCCATCCCAAACACATGCCACCTTGGCAAAGGATCTAGTGAAGTTCTCAGGTTAAGACAGATATTCAGATCCAGGTGATCCCATACCTCACAATTCACTCTATAATCCATTCTTTACCCTATTCACCAGTGCCACCTCGTACTTCTGGCAGCCCCAAGATGAATTCTACATATACTTCTGTATTCTAAAGTGGGTGTTCCTTTTATTATCCATCAATGTGGCAAGAGAACATATTCTCTAAATTGGTGACTTTACCACATTCAAGTCTCTGAGGCCTAAAGAACAGAGTGAAGATTTCCGCCCAAAAAGGAATACAATCCTTACAAGTAGTGTTGAGCGAACTTGTTTTTTAAGTTCTGTGTCCAAAGTTCGGGTTGGGGTTATCGAGGAATCCCCTTATGGATTCTGCTACCACAGACCATAACGGAATTTGGAATCCATAACAGGATTCTTCGATAACCCTACCCGAACTTTGGACGCAGAACTTAAAACACAAGTTCGCTCAACACTACTTACTAGTGAATAACTGAATCACCTGCAGGAGGGTCATGAAAGTCTGAGGCCTTCATGGAAGTGTCCAGTGAGGACAACCTAATCTGAACTACAACTACAATACTACAACTGGTCGAGGTCTTTGACAAAACAGCAAAAGGTCAGAAGCTATTTCTGCTAATGAACATAGGCATACAATATCACCAGCCCTCCCCAAAACAGTTCCAGGGATTATGGGGACATTTATAAACCTCTGTATACGAGACAACTGGCATCAAAATGTCACAAAGTTTGGCTTAAGCCTCTAAATTTTAACACTGTCAACGTTCTACTTCCTCACTGACAAAAGGGGCTTCTCTAGATACAATAGCCTAAGGCACGTTCCATTCATTTTGATGATTGTTCTGAGAAGAGCAGAGCAACAATGCATGCTGGGAGTTGTAGTTTCACAGCTGGAGTGCCAGAGGTTAGCCACCACTGGCCTAAGCTCATTTCTTTCCTCCAAATAAGCATCTTCCACCTGTTAACCGAGTCCCTGTCAGTCCTTAGGCTACCCTATTTGCCAAGATAATTATTATTCAGAAAGGACAGCAAGGGGTCTTTGTTCACTTTAAAGGAGAGTTTATCCTATTTTTTTGGACACTGACCTGTGGTGACCTGCCATTATTTTGCACAGAGTTCTCAAGAGTATGGCCTCTCACGTCCATGTTTGTGATGATGTCCATGACAAGATGGTCAGTGTTTTATCCAGGTCCACCTTTGGTCTGTTTGTATATTTTTTTTGCCCTCCGTGTGTCACCGGTTTCCCAAGTGCACTGTTCGGCCTCACGCACATGACCATTAATGTTTTGCAGTCCACAAACCACGAATACCGGCTGTGTACACACCACATCACAGTGTGGACCCATTGACTTCAATGGGTTCATAGTCTGCAAGTTGTGGTGTATAGGACACGTCCTATTTTTGCAGTGTGACCACATGGATGCGGAAGCACACGGAAGGGCTTCTTCTGAGGTTTTCACAGACTCATAGGCTTCAATGGGCACGTTAGGTCCACATCACCTAATGCGCGTCCCACAGTCATTGGAAAAACAAGGATATGTGAAGAAACATTAAAATCAATGGATACACGTGCTGTCCATTGAATCATGAGCAAACGTCCGTGATTCACTGATGTGTTAAAGAGGCCTAACGCTTCATTCACATGTCCATATTTTTAATCCGTGTGCTATCCACATTTTTGCGGATAGCGCACTGAACCATTCATTTCTATGGGACCATGCACACATCCAATATAGACCATGTCTTATTCTAGTCCGTACATGGGGCAAGAGCAGCCCTTTCTATTGATGGGAGGGAGAAAATTACGCATGGAAATGCAGGCGGAAAGTATTTATACTTCTCGAATCTGTTGTTTGTAGGCCGAAATACAGACATGAAGCCTTACACGGACATTTTTATGACTTTTTCCCAGTTTTCTTCTTTTGTTGTGGTACACCAATGTCCAACAGTACCTGACAGTTTTATAACAGTATCTAACAATGTTATATTATTTCTCTGCCTGAGAAAAAAAAATCGAAAAAAAAAACAGATGATGCACAAAACACCCTCATGTTCAGAATTCTCAAAAACAGCTTATCCCCCTCATAAAATTTGAGGAAATTTATCAAATCTGGTACTAAAGAGAAAAGGAACAGATGCCCATAGCATCAGGTTGTGTTTTTAATTTTCCAAAGGGGCTTTGATAATGAGAGAAGATCAGAATGGTCGCCAAGGACAACTACCCCACTTTTCCTTTTCAACCTGTTTTTGTAATCTCTGCCATCCTCAATGTTGGTTAAATTATCTCATCTTATTAACTGATTATATACTTTTGAAAATAAACACAATTACGCTTTACAATAAGCCTACATAGATCACTAATAAGAACAAAGGTTCTCCAAGTGGCAGCCCTCCAAATACTTTTCTTGTAAGTCTCCAAAGTAGAATGTGAAGAAAGTATTTATTGACTTGACCAGACTGACTCATTCCAGGCCCTGACTACGGGAAACGTCAGTGACGCAGCAGCTCAACAAGGGCAAATATGAGAAGAAAAACAGTAAGAAGTTCATACATCTTCATTCAGTCTAGGCTTCTTCTTGGTTGACTGTTCCTTTGAATCATATATACGCTTCACTTTACCTCAGAGAGAATCAGTGTTGTAGACACAAAAGATGAGAGCCTACTCTTGTCTTTGTAACAAAGGACCATCTATGACGGATGTGCTCCTAGATAGAAGAGAGCTTCTGTAATTACCACGTCATTCATGACTCCATTCGACAGAAATTAAGAAGCCCAAAAGAAAGGTGGATTACCAAAAGAATAGGCCTTCAAAGCAAGACAATTCCCACGCACTCATGGACATAAAATACAAGACATTACATACAAATCTCAAGGTGCTCAGTTAAAAATAACTGAACCCATGAAATAAGAATAAGTCAGCACAAGACTGTTGTCATCTAGACAGCTCAGAAATGGTTCTAGGAGAGAATGTCTCCATATAAATGGAGTCCAATGGAGCATACCACTTTTTTTTGTTGGATCGTACATAATCCTTCAGAAAAAAATCCGTATGTCTCCATATGACATTGGTATACTTGAGGCCCCATGCACCTGTATGGAAGCAGTAGGAAGGATGCAATACAGCCATGTGTATGAGGCCTTCTTGTACAAATCTCTTCTGAAGCATTGGCTTAGCCTAGCCATAAAGTAACTCAGAGAAAAAAAATTGCTTAGTCAACAGCTCTCTCTTCCGATCCTCCCATACACATGCACACATCAGCGTTCAGAGGAGAGTCAGGAGGCCCAATACACATTAGATGGTTGTAAAAATCCAACGAAAATAGGTTTGGCCAACATAGATCTAAGGTGTATGGCAAGCCTTCACTTACGTATAGGTCATTTTTCAGATAGCTTTATGTATAGAAAAATCAACCCTAGATTAGTGAATAGACAGAGTTATGCCAGATGTCCTCATAATAGTCCCACACAAAAGAGCCTTCACAGCTAAAGAGTTGTCGAAATTTGATCAATATCAGCCTCTACCTCGTTGACAATCTAATCACCCTTCCTTGCGTTTCCCCCTTTAGGATTTCTTGGGTTCCATGCACATGGCTGTATGACTGCTTTGTACTGAAGCCATATAGTCGTACAGTATATTTAGAGACGCGGATGGCAATGGGTCTCATCCTTTTAGATCAGGAAAGTTTTTTTAGGAGATTAGTTCAAAAAAGATATCCTGATCCCATGAGATCCAATTCCATGCTTACTGCAAAATATAAGGCTCAATGATGGTGCAGTAATAAGGCCATGTGCATAAACCTTTAGATCCACGTCATAGCTTTGATTTTGTTTTTATAAATGTTATTTTTAGTGAGGGAGAAACAGAACTGAAACGCTGGTTACTTTATAAATACTATGTACACTTTCTGCAGTGATGCCAAGTCTACAGTTACATTCACATTCTCCAAGTCTCTGCTGGAGACAGGCTTGCTAAACAGATAAAAGAAGTATGACTACAGGATCAGACTACACAGGGTTTATTTGTTGTCTGTTACCATGGAGACACATTGGTCTGCCAAGAGCTGCAGAAACAAAATTATAGCATAGGGTACTTTCACACTAGCGTTTTTCTTTTCCGGCATTCAGTTTTGTCCTAGAGGCTCAATACCGGAAAAGAACTGATCAGTTTTAGCCCAATGCATTCTGAATGGAGAGAAATCTGTTCAGGATGCATCAGTTCAGTCACTGTCAGGCGTTTTGGATGGAGGAAATACCGCAGCATGCTGCGGTATTATCTCTGTCTAAAGTGCCTGATCAGTTGCCAGAATGCCGGATCCGGCATTAATTTACATTGAAATGTATTAGAAATACCGCAATGACGGATCCGGCATTCTGGTCTGCACATGTGCAGAATAAAAATGTGAAAATAAATAAATCCCGGATCCGTTCTGCCTGATGACACTGGAAAAACGGATCCGGTATTGCAATGCATTTTTCTGACTGATCAGGCATTTTTCAGGCAATGGAACTGCTTGCCGGATTACACTGCCGCAAGTGTGAAAGTACCCTAATTGTTGCACAGGTTGATCAGTTGCTGCTTCCTGAGCACCGAGTCACTGGGTTATGGAGATAGGAGTTACAATAGTGGTGCTCCAAAGTTTCTGGCCAGCACCTTGGTGCTTTGAACAGCCTATTTGCAGAGCTATATTTTGGGAACACTTCCAAGTACATAGATAACTAAGGTATCATTTTAATGAGCATGATCAACCTTACCATATACTATGCCCAATTTATTAGGGTTGATATTGCTGACAGATGCTCTTTAAAGGGGAACTTGGCCATGCCTGATACCAATTTATTTAAGGGTTCCAAAACACAGCAACTAGACCCGTTTTGTATGGCACTTTTTAACGTTATCTAACTCAAATTCTGATGCAAAGTAAAAAGGAACAAGGTCACTAAATCATTTTTTCCAGATTTCATAAACTAAAAAGAAAAAACTTTGTACAGTGCAAACATATTTGCAGTGCTTATAATTAAAAAGCAAGATTTATGACCACAGCTTCAAGGGGAAAGAGCTACTGAATAGTATACCGGCTACTAATAAAAGCTGCTTTATATCATGACCTTCTAACCAGAAAATTACAAACAATGTTCTGCCAACTGAAGAACAAGAAAATCAAAGTACATAATAAATCAGAACCGTTTCCCACATTGTCAGCATACAGCGCAGGGAGGAGCCATAGAGAACTAACCTGAACTCAAATTCCACATATATGATTCAGCTGAAAACGTATTAACCACAACTCACCGAAGGATTTATAGTGATAAGAATCCTGGAACAAGCTTTGAGGTCAGGGAACCATACAGATTGTTCTGTATGAGACAACCAATAGCTTTTTTGGTTATGTCTATGAAACAAGGAAATTAGGAATGGAAGGCTAAAAGTCAATAGGGTTTGGATATGACAGACCATAAACGTATAATTAGTCTCAACCCTAAACCCCCCCCCCCCCCAACAAGACATAGCACTGTACATTCAAATCAATTGGACTGCGCTGCAGTACCAGGCACGGCCACATGGGTATGTACAAAAGTATTCACCCCCGTTGACTTTTTTTTGTGTTTTGTTACATTACAGCCTTAAATTCAATGTTTTGCTAATCTGAATTTTATGTGATGGATCAGAACACAATAGTCTAAGTTGGTGAAGTGAAATGAGAAAAATCTATAAATAAATCTATTGTTTAGAAATAGAAAACAGAAAATTGGCATCTGCGTATGTATTCACCCCTTTGTTAGGAAGCCCATAAAAAGCTCTTGTGCAACCGATTACCTTCAGAAGTCACATAATTAGTGAAATGATGTCCACCTGTGTGCAGTCTAAGTGTCACATCCTCTGTCATTACATATACACACCTTTTTTGAAAGGCCCCAGAGGCTGCAACACCTAAGCAAGAGGCATTACTAACCAAACACTGCCAAGAAGACCAAGGAACTCTCCAAACAAGGAAGGGACAATGTTGTTGAGAAGTACAGTTCAGGGTTAGGTTATAAAAAAAATATCTAAATCTTTGATGACCCCCCAGGAGCACCATTAAATCTATCATAACCAAATGGAAAGAACATGGCACAACAGCAAACCTGCCAAGAGACGGCTGCCCACCAAAACTCACGGACCGGGCAAGGAGGGCATTAATCAGAGAGGCAGCAAAGAGACCTAAGGTAACCCTGGAGGAGCTGCATAGTTCCACAGCAAAGACTGGAGTATCCGTACATAGGACGACAATAAGCCGTACGCTCCATAGAGTTGGGCTTTATGGCCGAGTGGTCAGAAGTAAGCCATTACTTTCAGCAAAAAACAAAAAGGCACGTTGTGAGTTTGCAAAAAGGTATGTGGAAGATTTCCAAAATGTATGGCGGAAGGTGCTCTGATCTGATGAGAATAAAATTTAACTTTTTGGCCATCAAAGAGAACACTATGTCTGGCGCAAACCCAACACATCACATCACCCAAAGAACATCACTTCACCCAAAGAACACATCACATCACCCAAAGAACCCCACAGTGAAACATGGTGGTGGCAGCATCATGTTGTGGGGATGTTTTTCAGCAGCAGAGACTGGGAAGCTGGTCAGAGTTGAGGGAAAGATGGATGGTGCTAAATACAGGGATATTCTTGAGCAAAACCTGTACCACTCTGTGTGTGATTTGAGGCTAGGATGGAGGTTCACCTTCCAGCAGGACAATGACCAGATCTCAATCCAATAGAAAATCTGTGGTCAGACTTAAAGATTGCTGTTCACAAACGCAAACCATCCAACTTGAAGGAGCTGGAGAAGTTTTGCAATGAGGAATGGGGGAAAAAAACCCAGTGGTAAGATGTGGCAAGCTCAGAGACTTCTCCAAAGCGACTTGGAGCTGTGATTGACATCTTCAAAGTTATGGGCATGTTCTGTAAATTACATGATGCAAATCCTCAAACAATCAATGTCAATTCCAGGTTGTGGGGCACCAAAACACAAAAAAGTCAAGGGGGGGAGAGAGCCTGAGATAACAACCTCCCAGGCTGTGAGCTGAGCACTGCGATTGGCCAGCGCTACAGCCTGGGAGAAGGAGACACCCAGGAGAACAAGGGCAGACTCCTCCCAGTTGAGCCAAAAATCTGAAGATACCGGAGGGCATACCAGGAGAACGGAGCAGCGCCCAGGGATAATAGTAAGTGCAGGGTGATCCCTGGGCGCCGCTCTACATGTCGGTATACTTCGTTTATATTTTTCATTCTAATGAAAGGTCCTCTTTAAGGATGATTAAACTCTTTCTATCCAAAACTGATCCTGCTGCATTTAGAAAACATTGCCTACATCTAGGAAAAAGTCAGTTTAGATTTACATATTGGTTCATGAAGCCTTTCTATCCCATGGTGTGTACCTACCACTGCAGCAGGCAAAGGAGTTATGGTGCCCAGCAGCCAAGTGAGCCCACGTCCACTGGAAAGGAGCCTGTGAAGTGAGGAACAGTAGGTGACTTTTGTAGATGATGTTGGGAGAAATATTTGCATATGGAGGAAGAGACTTGGGAAAGGAGGATTGGATGCAATATTATGAAGACCATAATAACCATAAGGCTACATTCACACAAACATATTTTCGGACTGCACCCAATCCACATTTTTTGTTGATTGCATGCAGACCCATTAATTTCTACGATCATTTATGTGCTGTCTGCATCCGCGCTGCCCTTCGGAAACTTATAGAACATATCCTATTTTTGTCCATACATAAATTGCTTTTGTGGAGGGGAATATGATTAACCTGTTACAGCTGGTGATTGAGCAGTCACATACCACTAAGGCTACATGCACACGACCGTTGCCTGCCTCCGCCCCTCCTGAAAATTTTGCGTCCATCAAAAAAAACGGATGACGGACCTTTTTTTTTTGACGGATCTGATTTTTATTGTAAAATGTAAAAATGCCTATCCTTGTCCGCAAACGTGAAAAAAATAGGACATGCACTATTTTTTGGACGGAATGAAAACACAGACCACGGATGCCGAACAAAAACGGTTGACCATCCGCATTTTTTGACGGACCAATTGAAATGAATGGGGAAGCATCCTATCCGTGAAAAAAACGGAACGGACGCGGAAACAAAACAACGGTTGTGTGCATGATGTCTAAATCAGAATGTCTGAACCAGGAGGCAGACAGCGGTTGGCCGATCAGCGAGGGGAATACAGAATTTTTATGTCTGCATTGCACCCTCAGTACTACAGAAAAAAATAGTCGAGTCACATTATTATGACCACTTACTACTTTTCATGTTGACAATGTGTAGCTCTTGAAGGAAGTCATGTGTTGCGAGTTGGCTTGGTGGGTATATAAGGTGCGACAGGCTCTCTGCACACATATCCCTCATTGCCATCATGGGTAAAAAGGGGAAATTTATCAAAGTTCCAAAAATGGATAATTATTGGCTTTCGGGCGAAGTGTGGCAGTATTTCTGAAACTGTAAATTTTATCATGAGCATCACTGTGAATAAGTAACATTGGAATTGAGGAGCATCATGTGCCACTGAAGGGAGAGGAGAACATCAGCTGCAAAGGTGCGTAAGGACGGACCAACATTTTTCAGTGGAGCAGCTCACCACCAAGATTAACCATCAAACCCTATTGCGTATGGGGCTCCAAAGTAGACAGAGGAGGTCTAAGGGTTGCCTTCTCCGATGAGTCAGATTTTATGCTTTATTTGAACCAATGGACGTTGGCGTGTCAAGCAAGAAATCTCAGATAAACACCCTGCAAACACTGCTGGAAGAACATAATCTGGTGGAGGCAGCGTTATGGTCTGGGGAATGTTTTTGTGGTGTTCTCTGGGCCGACTTATCCATGGGAAAGGCACTCTCAACACTTTGGGTATGAATCTATTGTTGAAGATCACGTACACCCATACAAGCAGATTGTCTTGCTGGAAGATCCCATCCACCCCAGGCAATGTGATGTTATACGGCTAGAAATGTCTGACATTGGTTCCAAGCACTACCCTGGCCCCCCCAAGTCCCCAGACTTGAACCCAATTGAGAATCGGTAGGACCACCTTGATCATTGTGTTGGCTCTATGGATCCTCCTCCATGCACCCACCAGTACATGTGGGATGAACTGCAGTCAGCCATGGCTCCAGGTACCTGTGACAACCTTCCAGGACCTTATTGAGTCACTCCCAGCCAGTCTAGCTGCTGTCCTTGCTGCACACTCTGGATATTAGCTGGTTGTCATAATAATGCGAGTTGACTGTATTTCATAGTAAAAGAAAACCCCTTTAACTAAAAGGCATCACCTATACGCAGGAGGAGTTGAGAGAAATCGCCTAAATGCACTCTTGACTCAAGTAGAGATTTCTGAGCTTAAAAGAAATTAATCTCCATCACTAAATTTCAGCTCATTTTCATTTCATAAGTGAATTATATTTAGGAAATGCATAGAATTAAAGTTATGTCAGTCTCAGAAACTTAACAAGTAGCTGTAAAACGTTTTGGCTTCATGATGGAGGGGGAGGAGGCCGGCATGGTGTAATGGTTGAGGAATTCACAAGCTTGGAAAACCCTGCAAACTAACCTGAGAACTTTCAGAAGGTCAGGACCTGGCATGAATAGATCCTTTTTTCTGTCTACCCTTCATAAACCAAGACTCATTAATGGTTACTCTTTAACTTCCCTAATCCTCAAACTTATTGTCATGGGTAGGTTTCAAAATCAAGATCTTCTCATTTTAATGGAAGGTCTTTGAACATGCAACCACTTAAAAGTTGGGTCTACAACTTGCGGGCCTGCAAAAAATTGACCTGGAATGTCATTCTGTAGGTCTAACTGAGAAAGATATACTTTTAGCTGGATCAAAGATGCTTTATTAAAGGTCGTGGTGGGATTATTAAACCATTTCTCTGTATCCTTCAACTACCTGCTGATGGCAGGGACCTGAAAAACATCTTTACTTGATCAAAGTTAACATTCGTAACTCAAAGTAAGAACCCATCACATTATTATAATTATTTAAAAAGGACAAATCATTAGATGTTAAGGTGAAGAATGTTGGCTGGACAGGCAAGCCATGTGTATGATGGTGTCCTGATACTCCCCGCTGAGGGAAAGGGAGAAGAGAAGGTTATGTTCTCAGGGGAGGTATGCTGCTGCCATGTCTTTTGCCAACGTATTCTGGCCAAGCAAAGTATTATGGGGGATCTGGGCTTCTTTAAAATTTGGTTAAGACTGAGTTGACAAAAAAATGTTTGGACAAACTATGGGTGGTGCTGACTTTCAACAAGATCCTAGGTAAAGCCAAATTATGACAGGAAGACCTCTAGACGACCTTCAGGAGCACAGGGTCAAGAAAAGACCGAGCTAAGATTTTTTTATCAATATAAAATAGATGGCCATATCACCAGTTGTTAAGAAGCCTGTCAGATTATGACTTGAGAATTCCTCATGGATAAATACCAGTTCTCTGGGTTTGACGAACACTGATCAAAAAGATTTGTAAGACATTTTATTAACAACTAGAGATGAGCGAACTTTAAAAAAAAAGTCCGGTGTTCGGGTTGTGGTAATCGCCGCATCCCGTTATGGATTCCACTATAGCGGCATATGGAATCCATAAGGGGCGGCTGCCACCAACCCGAACTGTTGAACAGCCGAAGGACCTGGGGTGACGTCTCTGTCATGTGATCAGTGCAGGGGGCGTGGCTCAGCACTGGATTTGATCCCGTGCTGAGCCGCGCCACCTGCACTGATCACATGACAGTGACGTCACCCCAGGTCCTTCGGCTGTTCAACAGTTCGGGTTGGTGGCAGCCGCCCCTTATGGATTCCATATGCCGCTATAGTGGAATCCATAACGGGATGCGGCGATTACCACAACCCGAACACCGGACTTTTTTTTTTAAAGTTCGCTCATCTCTATTAACAACTGCTACATTTTTTTTTTTTTGGTTTGTTTATTTTTTGCCTAAAGGCGCATTTAATTCCCGATAACTTTCTCCGCGTCAGTAGAGGTGAAAATCTGCATTAACATGCAGCGATCATTTCCAACTGTATTTGGATGAGCGATTGTTTCTGGTCGGCAGATTGCTGTAGGCACAACATGATCAGCTGCCTGGATATGATAATTGAGATCCATACCAAAAATATGACTTCAGCCAAATTGTCCATTTAACGGATGATCAACGACACCTTTAAATGGGCTGATTATCGGGAGTGAGCTTTTGCATGATCATTTGACTTCAATAATCAGCTCAAAAAATGGTCTGTATAATGGACAGCAGGAAGTGTCTTGGTCTACTAATCACACAGTACGCATCAGGCAGTCTGAGAAGTGATGTGGCCATCTTGGATGAGAGAAGAGGAGCCTGGGAACTGACAGATCTGTTGCTGAAAAGAGAAGGCGGTCTCCATATAAGGCTAGTTACCCAGATGCATCTGCCGATCCAGCAGGGGATTCCAGCTGGGAACAACCTGCTGGATACGACATTGCCGGATGCTGCTGGAATGCTGTCCGGGCCCCTTATCTATAATGAGGTCCGGCAGTGATCTGGCAAACGTGCAAAGAAACGGCCAGAGAAATACCGCTGCGCGCCTGGGTTTTTGTCTGTCCAATTCCTGGCCGGCAGTCTAAAGCAACCCTAAGGCCACTTTCACACTTGCGGTGTAAGGATCCGGCAGGTAGTTCCGTCCTCGGAATGCATTGCAAGTGCGGATTCCGTCTCTCTGTTTTCAAACGGAGAGACGGATCAGTCTTTTTTTAGACGTATTTTCCCTGTCTAAAAAACGTTTACATACTGAACTGAAGACATCCTTCCTGATGCATCCTGAACGGGTTTCTCTCCATTCAGAACGCATGGGGATAATACTGATCAGTTTTTTCCCGGCACAGAGCCCCGACGAGTACCCCAAGTACCCCAAGTACCCCAAGTCTTTTGTGAACTTTTTTTTTACCGGACGGTCGATTTAAACGGCAATGAGTTTGATGTTTTGCTACCATATATACAAAGTCCAAATCTAGTCTGCCCTCCAGCTAGAATACAGAATGTTATAATGTGTAAGACGATGGGAGACCAGACTTATGCAAGATCCAAACAACGGCTCCTATTATATTGTACATAGTCTCCAGACCCTGTCATAACTCTAAAGCTTTGAGTACACATTATAACCGAGTCCAGCAGCTGGAACTCCAACCAAGACCCATCAATGGAGAGTTAGCTGCTATACACAGAATGATTTCAATGGAGAGTGACCAGCAAGCACTTTTCCTGGCTCGGTTAAATACAAGCACAATAGGGATATGGTGCCTCAATGCTAGAAATCCATAGCAAATGCAAGAAATAAGATGGTTAGCAATTAACCTCTAGTGAGCCACTGAGATCCACCATGTGACGTGCAGATCTTCTATACGACACGGTGACATATAGATTGAGGACTGCTGTAGGAAAATGACAATGTGCCCTGAACTTAAGAAGTTCATGCTGGATATTTTTCTGCCTCGCTGAATCACAGACTATTACTAAATACTAACAACAGCCAAGCAATAAAGTCATAGCCGAACTGTACGCCTGTAGGGAAATGATCAGTCAGACAAGCTGGAGGATTACTCCATGCTTATCCTAAGGGGACAATCATGACTCAGTGGTCGGCTAACAAACTGCAGACATCTCTCAATCTCTCCGATAAGAATAAGCAGACCAATGACTGCAGCTGACGCGGCTTAATACAATGAGGTCTTCTTTCGTGATGTAATATGATTACTTTGGCCGAACATGGACATTGAATACACAGACAGTATCAGGAGTAAAAAAAACATGCACTCCGAGCAGTAATCTCTGTTGAGGTCTTCATGAGTTATTAAAGAAACATAACTGATGTGAAGCTAGTATAGATATTGTGTGTGCAGACTGGAGTTGAAGGTATAGGAATGAATGATCAATGTGTTACACGCATATTAAAGTTTCCCATGGTGAACATCCATCTGAAAATTATCAAAAGTGGTCATTTCCAACCTAAAGCCTATTCTCTGTCAATCCCATAAGACGCTCATTTACGTCATCTCTAGTACACACATCTGTTGTAAAAGTCCAACAACTTTGGCTAACAATCTAATATGAACGCGATAGCGCGTCAGTCTTCCTGAATTTGCTGCCAGTGAGAAAGGATTGGTTAATCAAAGTTCAAAATGGCCGACCCGTGTTTTCCAGTTATTGTCCATTTGACAGCCAACCAAAAATGATCATGGACTTAGGTTTTTATTTTTCCTTTGCTTCCTATAGCTGCCCAAACTGTGGGTAACCGAAACTCATGACAGAGACCATGACTGAATAGTTGTATAATTATGGTCTGGTGCAGATTTTTCAAAATTAACCGCATTAGGACGACTCATGCACAAGACCGTTGTCTGTTTTGTGGATCTGGAAAACACGGATACCGGCCGCGTGCATTGTGTATTTTGTGGAAGGGAACATCTGGCCCATAATATAACTGTTCTATCCTTGTCCGTAATCTATTTTATTTTTTTCTTGCGGAATGTAAACGGAATGCACACGGAGTGAAGTCCATTGAAGTGAATAGATCCACATACTGGCTGCAAAAAAAAAAAAAAAAAAACTGAAATGAAAAAAATAAAAATAAAATAAAATAAATGTGTTCATGTGCATGAGCCCTTATTGCGAGCAGAGGGTGTAGTCCTCACGATGCCCACAATTGTCCTCGATATTCATGAGCCGCAGCCCACTATTATGGATTGTCACCTTCTCCCTATGCACAGTATAGAGAGAAAGCTGTCAATCTGCAGCTGGCGGGCAGTGGGGTTGGCAGCTCATGAATATTGAGGGCATTCTCTGCTCCTGCAGCACCTGATAAAGGGCAATTTTATAATAAAAAATACACCAATCAATTCCTATAAGTTATACTTCAATCAAATCATAGGTCTCGGCCACTAATTTATGTTACCTCCTTACGACGGGCCATCAATACTTGATCACCGGGGTCCAGCAACTGGCACCTCTGTGAGTAGTTCCAGCACAGTAACTACACAGTCATCCATGGAGCTGGTTACTACAGTGCTGCTCCCATTGAAGTGAATGAAAGCAGCACTGCAGTAACCAGCTCTGTCCACTGCACGGGGGCCATCAATATAAAGGTAGTGGACAACCCTTTAAACCGATGAACATTCCAGTAAACAGATATACCTGTGCTGATATTCTATGCCGAACATTAAGACAAAGCACATGCCACCCCCTAAAGACACCGTAGAAACACATTGCTAGACTTTCTTATACTCAAGCAGATGGAGTAAATCACAGGCAGATACTGAAGCTTCACTGGAGGTAAATCACCAGGTCCTGGGTGTAACAGGATGAGTCACTATGGCTGGTGAGAACATCTGCTGCTACGTGAGGAGCTCTGCTGCTCTAGTTTCTTGTCAAGTAGAAAAAGCAGGAAGATCACCGCCTGTTTCTTGCATTTGATATACAGCAGGATCAGGCCAGGTTCACACAATCTTTGTAGCCTCATTTTTCATGTGGACATTTTGCAAATAAGTTAAAGGGGTTATGCGGGAACATAAGATTTGTGGGCATCTGACTCCAGGGAACACCTCCAAATTAGCTGTTTGAGGAGGCCATCAAGGTCAAGTAGGCACAGGCCTCCAAAGTAAAATCATACCCATCTCCAGAACAGGGCCCCTGCAGTGAAGGGAGAGTAGCTGCGCATGCGCGGCCACCCTCCGTCACCGTTATAAGAGTTCCAAAAATATTTGAGCACTGGCTTGGCTATTTCTGGAAGTCCCATAGCAAGGAATAGAGAGGTGGGCTGCTCGGGTATGGCCTACTCTGCAGTCGCCACTTTTGGGGCTTTGCACGCTTGCTTAGATATTTTTGGACATCCCACAGCAATGAACGGACAGCAAGCCACGCATGTACTGAATGCACTCAGAACGTAGGCCCCGTTCTGGAAATAGGAGCAGGTCTCAGAGGTAGCACCCGCACCTATCTGACTGAGATGGCATATCTCTGTCATTGCCTGCCCTGTGAGAGGCCTGAGAAGATCTGATAGACTTGCTGCACGTGAGTCTGATAGATCTTTCTCTTTTTTCTTGCTGTTTGTTGTTGTGGACAGGATCCCACCTCTCCACAGGTTCTGCTCATTAGCGGTTTAGTGGCTCTATTTATACCCGCCTCTCACTGCAGCCCTTGCGGTTTATATTTCCTCCTGGAGTTCTCAGCTAGTGTTTGATAGATCTCCTGCTCTCCGTCCGTCTAAAGCCAAGTCCTCCTTCCTTCCCTTTTGTTGTGTGTTCTGACTAGGCCTCTGGGAGACGTTGGTTCCTTCAGGCTGGGTTCAGACAGTTTCTGAGACACGCGTTTACCGCGCGTTTTTGGCAATAGTAAACACACGTTTTACGCGCGTTTGTTTGATTGACTACAGTGTTGTCCAATGACCAAATATCCCTGTCTATATGAAGTTTGGCCTTTCCAGCATGTTGCAAATTCATAAACGTGCGTTCGAACGCGCGTTTAAAATGTTACAGTTTCAGCAGGACTTAGGTTCCAGTGCATGAGTACTTCCACCTATAGGATTTGCTCATGCTGTCAGCAGTCAGGGAAAGCCTCAGGGATTGTCAGGTGGTGACCTTTCCTGCTTCACTAGCTTTGGGGCCTAGTCTGGTGTTTTGTATTTGGCTTTCTTCCCTTCGCTCACCTACCGTGACAATCTCTAGGATATGCTAACAATGTGCCAGATGAGAATACTTCACTCAATTTTTATTTTTCTATTGACAATGCACTCATTACAGCAAAAACTACTCATTCAAATGTAGCAGTGCCAAGGCAGCTTTTTTTCCACAGAGTATATAAGAGTGGGTCATCTATGGTTATTCATTTGGCTGCATTTTAACCAACAGAGTATAGACAGTATAGAGACATGTCCGATTAAGTGGTCCAGGAAGAATAACAGAGGAATGACATGATACAAAGTTTCTCCAGAATTCTTATTCAATAGGGAATAAAATTCCCTAAAACAGACGGTGAAGCTAAACAGACGGTGAAGCTGAGGGTCCTCCAATGGCCAAGTTACACATTTAGCTTGTCTACATCTGCAGTTCTAGTGTATTTTCTAAATATATTCATTTGATGCATCGCACGTCTCCAAGTGAACCCAGCCATGGCGTTCAGCTAGAACGCTTACACAGATGTAGGTGCCACGGAAGCAGAGCCACATATTACACACATATAGAAGGGTCTTGGAAACCTCCCCTGGGCTCATGACTAGGAAGGAGTCTTCCATTTTTCCAGCATATGATGAGATTCTTCCGTCTGGCCAATAAAGACTCACAAAAGTTCCAAAACCAAACAAGAAGCAGCTGCAGCTAATTACGCCGTCTTGGTTTCCTCCGTTTATCTGAGAAAATTGCACAGCGACAAATGTTCTTCCACATGTGTTGGCCTCAATGAAGAAAGAACTTAAAGAGCACCTGTCACCTTTCTGCAAACAAATCCTAGCCTCTTATAACAGTATGAGGTTCAAGCTACCTAGTGTTATTCCCCCGTCTGTACTGACAGGAAGAGCACTAGAGAAGAAGCCGGGTAGGAAATGGCGACATCTACAGACCCTGCCATGTTTTAATAGCCCTAAGAAAAAGGGATTTTACTTTACTGCAAGCAAGGTCTTAATGGTAACCATTAGGGATGAGCCAATCGACTTTGGATGAAACATCCGAAGTCGATTCGCCTAAAACTTCATTTCAATACTGTATGGAGCGTGAGTTCGCGAAGAAATAACTTTGGCTCATCAGAGCCAATACATTCTAATACTGTACTGAGCACTCGCTCCGTACAGTATTAAAACTAAGTTTTAGGTGAATCGACTTCGGATGTTTCATCCGAAGTCGATTCGCTTATGCCTAGTAGGTGCTGATTACTAGCTTAATTGGGCTGAGCTGCGCCCACTCCACGTGACCAATGGTCGTGACATCACAGCAAGAAGGTCTCTGTGTCTTCTCAAACAGCTGATCAGCAGGTGTCGGAGCCCCACCGTTCAGATGCTGCTGAGGATAGGTCATCAGTTACAAATGGTCGGATAACGCCCATTAAAGTCTATGGGTCTGTGAAAACCATGGATGCAACACGGATACCATCGATGTTTCACGGACGTTTAGGAAGAGATGCTTTGAAAATTATTTTTCAGCTGTCCAGTGTCCGTGAAACACAGATGGCACACGGACAGCAAAAAATGGACACACAGACCCAAATCGGGGGCACGACTGACCACTTTCTAAGGGAATTGAGCACAGACACGGACGTGTGAATGAGGCTCTACACTCATGCCCCGTCACCAGAGAAAGAGACAAAGATCAGACAGATATAGGTAGACAGATAGGTATATGCAACGGAACCTTTCCCTTGGTGTGTCCTGTGACATCCTTTTTATTTACCATAAAGACTGGGGGCACACCCCCTTATATAATAAAGGCCCTATTATGCTGCACGATTTTGGGACAATTATCAGGGATATGAACATACAATTGCTTCATCTTATCAAGCAGCTGATTAGTTGAACGATGCCCGATAACTGGCAGCACATCTCCCTGTATAATCCGCGCTGCCAATTAATTATGGACGAGAATGGGGGGGGCCGTGGCGGGGAACGACTGCAGCAGCAATGGTTCTTCTCCCCTTTAAAGTTTGCATCGGGCTATGTAATCGGGCCACTGCAAGCGAGTGCCGATGGATGATCATCATCCATCAGCGATTGTGCAGTGACCGAAAATATATATAGTAGCCTAGAACTTACTTATATGTCGAGACAATTTATTATTAGATCATCACACATACATCAAATAAAGAACATAATATATGGCTCTAAAATATCGCTGACTTCATCAGTTCCTTGCAGTCTGAAAAAAAATCAAGTTTCTGCGACTAAGACAAAAAATTAGCAGACATTTAATCGTGAAGACTTTAAATTAAGTATGTTCAAAAATTAAGTAGCAGAATTTGCGTTCATTAACCACTTAATTTCTTTCTGGGCATCCAGAAAGAATTCCATCCTGGACAACCCCTTTAAGGATAAAGTGTCACATTTTAAGATTTTGGTTAGGCAGAAAACGTACATGACACAACAGGAACCCCGACTTGGATGGAATGCTTCAAGGATATGGTTTGGTCGCATAAAACAATACCAATAAGAGCAAACACACGCGGTGGTGTCACTTGTGGCTTTCATTTCATATTGTCTTTAACCAATGGCCAAAATAAACAGCGGAGGACCCGACCCACTGGAGCATTCACCGCGTCCTCTCCGACAGGAACTCTACAATTGAACAGTCACAAAAGCCCTTATTTATATTGGAGAAATCTGCCTGGACAAACAAGCGTCTTCAAAAGACAAATAAGAGCCAAAAGCCAGACGCTGACGGGCCAGAACAGCACAATTAAGAATATGCACTGTAAACTGACAGCAAAGTTACAACATTGTTACCATCTGATCGCCAAAAGGTGGTGACAGTCCTGTCCTTCGGAAGCTTGAACATAGTGCAGATAACTGGACGGACAGAGCTATCATACAGTCTTTGCTGATAGTGTCCAGTGTATATAGTGGCAAGAGAGACAGCCATAGACACAAAATAGTAGCCAGTGGAATGTATGTGCTAGAACACAGCGGGTTTGAATCTGCATTTTACTACCCATCCTGCTTTTGGCCCTTTTCTCTTTATAAGGGTAGTTTCACGTACGTGGCGAAACCATGCTGTGCACCTCAAGACCTATTGACTACAGTGGGATCCAGCCGCTTTTCTGCACGAGCTCTGGGTATCAGCCGGACAAAAGCCGATGCACAGACTAGTATTTGTTCGGCCGAAACCCGGCGCTCATGCCGGAAACTGGCAGAATCCCATTATAGTTCGTAAGGTCTGGCAGTTCATGGCAGTATCTAGCTAGGATGGATGCACTGAACCTCTGCCGGAACAGCCTGATGGATAGTTTTGTCGCATGTGTGAAACTAGCCTAAACCTGGTTTCACATGAGCGAGTTCAACGCATTGAACTCGCAGCGTGCGTCTGCGGAAGCTCCCGCACTGCCCTCTCTAGCACTGGCAGGGTCGCATAGCATTATGCGGTCAGTTTTATATAATACATTCCAGACCTCTAAGGGTTACATAGCATCATAAATCAATATAATGCTACGCGACCCAGTTAGTGCTAGGGAGGTCAGAACGTGAGCTTCCGCAGACACACGCTGCGAGTTCAATGCGTTGAACTCGCTCGTGTGAAACCAGCCTAACTCTGACAACCCGTTTGGACATATTTTCTACATTATGATGACTGGAGTGAGCCAAGTAGTCATTGATTGTTCTTGGCAGAGCACCTCACTATCTATAATTTACCAGACTTTCCTCTTGTCCCACACTACAGTGTATACTCCGCATTGGTGAGCGGGCGTGGAATTGATCAAAAGACCTCTGGTAATTGTCCTGGTGTAAAACAGAAGGCATATATCCCTTCCATATCTAAAGGCTTCTTTAGGGTGACTTCATACATGGCGGAAAATATGCAGGGGCAGATTCTGGTGCGGATTTAAGATTAGCATGCAGTTCTCGCTCTCAATTCTAATGCAGATTACGTCCACACTGAAATATATGGAGACATGATACGCTCTGCAGAATGTTATTCCACAGCAGAACATGGGGCGAGGGTCTACACTGTTCAACCCCATAGGATAACACGGAGGAGGTCTTTATGCTGCATATTTTCTGGCAGATATTTCTACCACGTGTGAAGCAGTTGCACATTTTTAAATGGCATTCATCGAGAACTAGCATTTGTACGGACGTTTGTTCCCGATAATTGCACCGTGCAAAGGGGCCTTAATAAATTTCCTAAGATGTGACGAGTATCTCTAAAGTTGTGTTAATTCACACAGACTTATCATGTAATAACACTTGTAGTGTAGCACATATGTGGTAGACATGGTCTCTTTAACAAGTGGAACTAATGGCGATGGGCAGTTCAAGGACAGTTGCTGGGGAGAAAAGGCCGAATGATCTTATGTAGCAGGTCTTCACACCACCGACAAAGGATCGATGGTCTGAAAAATCTTAACATGTTTCTGATGGACATTTCCATCCATACAATCTTTGTACATATCTGGCAGGATAGGTCTTAAACATTGGACGAGTGACATTCACCAATTCTGCTAATGATCACAACTAGTTTTACACATGCACCGTCCATAATAGTCTAAAGGTGTCCATACTCATGAGATGAAAACTGGCTGATCCCACCAGTTTCGGCGAGATTGGCTGACCATCTAGTGTATACGAGGGTCTCCCAACTCTCCGACAGGGTAAAGAGATCCACTATGGCTCATTTGTCTCCACAGGAGATAAGCCACCACCAGATGTGTCTAGCAGCGCCTTAGGCTGGGTTCACATCTGCGTCCTTAATTCCGGCAGTCTGTTCCGTCGGGGGAACAGACTGCTGGAATTCACTGTATCCGGTCTACATGAAAAATGCTACATGCAGCATTTTTTGTCGTTAAGCGGCTGGATGAGGGAAGGGCCAGGCTCTAGGAAAACAAAAACACCAGCAGAATCTGTGGGACGACTGCTCTTGGGGGTGGAAATGGGTGACAGGTCCTATTTAAAACCAATTATGAGAGCATTTTGCACCAATAAAAAAATTGACAAGCTTTGCACTAAATTTACGTTTTACACACTTTTTTCCCCCTCCTTGTTCGACAAGAGGCGTGGCTAAGAAAGAAAGGGGCATGGTCTAAATGTGCCCCCCCATGCCAAAAAAAAATAAAAAAAAGCACTGAAAATGTGGTGCATTTTTGTAGTAAAACTAGTCTAACCTCTAGGTGGTGTAGACTTAGATTACACAATAAATTCTGGTGCACAGAAAAGTTTTTGGAGAAAGGACAGAATTCTAGCATAAATCTGGCGCAGATTTACTTTATTCCAAATTAACAAAAGTCCATGCCCCAGAATAGTAAATGTGTCCAATATTAAGACTGTGGTTCGCATTCTCGGAAATTGCAGAGTGCGACGCTATTAGTAAATCTAATTATACTGACTAAATCTATGTTAGCACGGACAACCACAAGATGGACCAAATTTAATAAAAGACATGCTCCACTTAATAAATGTGGCACATTTCACCTCGTTTTAGATGACCAGCGTTTCAATACAGAGGGATTAATAAATTTTGCCTACAGACCTGATCGTTCTATGCCAAAACAAGCAGCCAGAATGTCAGAATTTATGGCCAACCTAGTTTGAGTCTCCTCTAGTACCTCTAGTGGTTAAAGGGACACTTCTGACAGAAAGGGGCATTTCTCTAAACTCGATATTCATAGAATTTTTTTTTTTATATAGAATAAAATATAATAAACTGACAGTACACTGTCAGTTTACTGTTGCTGTGAAGGGAAGATGTTATCTGCTAGTATAATAGTAGATTAGTAGAACTGGGATAACAGTAAGACAGCTCTATTGTTCTCTTGATAAGTTTAAATAAAGATGTCCACAGAAGAGCATGGCACTAATCAGAGTAAAGTGTGGTGCTCTAAATTGAGTCACTCATCCCTTTCCCTTTCTGGTCACAATGATGGTCTGACTGATAAAGTCAAGTGAGACCGTTTGCTGTGCTAAAAGTCCAAACAAGGAAGTTACAGAGCCATGACATGAAGCAGAATAAACGGAGTGACTTCAACAAATTATATCTAGAAAACCATCCACCTGTTTGTTTGCTTTAAATGTAAAATTACATTGAATAGTCACATATAGGCTAATATGCTAAAAAGCAGTTGATGGTAGTGTCCCGTTAAGCCACCATCTGTAGCACATACCATACAGGTGGTTCCACGTGGCTGCCAATGCTCCGTTTCTAGACAGGGGGAATGGTTGGTCCTTCTCGTTACTGGTTGGGAGAACCTTTGGAGGACTCTTCTTTATTTAGGAACTGCATTGTTAGCGAACAAAAAGATGGCGTAGAGGCCAAAAGGGCGGAGCAGGTAATGTATGAATTTGGTGACCCCCAACTTGATTTCTACTAGAATAATATTGGGATGCTAAAGACAGATCTTCTCTACATCTGCATCTTATTGTATCTTGGAGAAGGTCCAGTTTTGTGTAAATGAGGGACGCTGCTCTTATATCATGTCTGGAAAACATGTTATAAAGAAACGCACCATTAAACATTCACAGTTAGAACACAGCACAACCACACACAAAATACTGAGGGCATAACCCTTCCAGCAAAGGGATTTCATCCAGATAGATAAAGTTCTTGCTTCCCGAGCAGCAGACACAATAACTGCAAACAAAGCCCATGACTCAGTCCGCTTATTGACTTCTCTCCAAGAACCTCATCAATGCGCTCGTCCAACACACCGGAGAGGAAACAATATCTTATCAGACTGACATATATGGTGACTACACAAAACCGTTACTTCATCAATTAGATCACTAACGCACTTGTACAAGAACATTCCCTGGTCCCAAGCTCTAGCATTCTTCAAGGATGGAAGCTCTAGCATTTCCTAATGTTGTCCATATAGCAAGCAAGTATACGTTCATAACCTCTATTTTATTGTTTTTAGCTATGTTTAGCCTCCAACGGTCCCAGCCAGGAAGAGGTTTTATAGATGGGTCATAAAACATTGGTGGGGATGAAACTCTAAAAACCATGCATGCTCTTCCATTGTCAACTGGATTTAAAAGGGAATGTGACATCAGAAAAATAACCTATTTCTTTTAATCATGTTTTTGTTAAACCTATTTTTAAAGATTTTTTGGTGATGTCCTTTTTCATTTTCCATGTCACTATCTATAAACTAAATCCTGCAGTTTTCACACTGGCCACTTAGCCTAATAACCGGCTCCACTTCTTGGTCTGTGATTAGAATGGCAGATATCACCTATATACACAGATAATCTCTCTCCAGTATTTGTACGGACGATTCTCGGCATATTTGCCGGGTTGTGGTCAGATCTCTGCCAGTCCCCATTAGAGTTAATGGGGCCGGACGGCATCCCTGTAGCTTCGGGCAATTTTAGATAGAGATCCAGCAGGTTATTCCCTGCCAAATCTGAGAAAAGCTGGTGTGAAAACTAGCCTAATCCTAGTGCAGGGGTAGAGCCAAGGGCAATGTATATGCATGTAACACAGTATGTTAAGGACATGTTGGGGTACTTTCACACTAGCGTTTTGGATTCCGTTTGCGAGATCCGTTTCAAGGCTCTCACAAACAGTCCAAAACGGATCAGTGAAGCCCCAATGCATTCTGAATGGATAAGGATCCGCTCAGAATGCATCAGTTCGGCTCCGTTCCGCTTCTATTCTGTTTTGGAGGCGGACACTAAAACGCAGCATGCAGCATTTTGGTGTCCGTCTGACGATGCGGAGCCTAACGGATCCGTTTTCAATGACACAATATGGTGCATTTGAAAACCATTTACTTTTAATGTAATTCAAAACGCATCCGTTTTGGACTTTGTCATTTTTCTTTAAAACTAATGCAAACGGATCCGTTCTGAACGGATACAAACGTTTGCATTATAGGTGCGGATCCATCTGTGTAAATAAACGGATTCGCACCAACGCAAGTGTGAAAGTACCCTTAGATGTACCAACGTGACCTGTATCTATCTATCAATGGTGGTTTGACATGAGCAAAAAAAGGATGCATTTTTGCACCTAATCTAGAACCCTGTGATGCTGTTAATACAGGTCAATAGACTTGTGGGTCGTCATTTGCAGCCCTAATATGGGGGCAAAATTAATTTAAAACTGGCCTTGGCGCTCAGATACAAAGGACCAATTTATCAAGCGAGCAGAAAATACCTTTCATGACTCCACAAAGGTCATTAATAATTTTATTTAAAAATAAAAATAAATTTAAAGGGGTTGTCCATGTCTGGGACAAAAAAAAAGAAAAAAAAGCATGGTTGACTTTCTTCTAAAACACCACACCTGTCCATGGCTTATGTTTTTATGGCTCTGAATTAAGGCACTGAATAAGACTGAGCGGCAGGTGTGGGGACGTTTTTGGAAAAGTAAAAAACGTGTTTTTGCAATACGAGACAACCCCTTTAACACCATTAGGGCGCAATCCCACGGTGTGGCCAAGTCATGCCAACCCATGGTAGTCAAAGGCTACATGATTTTGCTGCAGGTTGGTGCAGCTCGGCCTCGTGGCAAATTGCACCCCGGAGTCGCACCTTTAAGATGTGTCCATTGACTTTTAACGTGTTGGTTCTCACACATGGGTGGTTTTTCACTGACCCACGGAGACGAGCTCCTCCTGGGTCCATGATGCGGACCAAAACATGCCCAATGAAGTCTGGGAGTCCAAGCACTGACATAACGTGGATGGCAGTGTTTCGGTCAGTGATTTTTCACTGACCATTGGTAGGAGATGCTCTGGACCTAATTTTCAGCCTAGCAGTGTTCGTAGAATGCAGATGAAACACGGAGGGCAAAAAACTGACACATGGACCAAACATGGATTCTTCATGAACATCTTCATAGATGAAATATGGACAGATGTTCCACAGACGTCAAACACGGAAATGTGAAGCTCTTACTCCCTCGTTAGGTAAATAGAGGGGGACTCGCCACTACTGGGGCTGAAGACCCATTGGACGAAGCATACAGAAGCTCGGCTTACAACTGAACAAAGCCTACAGTTTTACTTGAAAAATAAATGAAAATCAGAGCCGAGATGCATCATTAACACTAGCGCCAGAAGCTCCATTGAAACACTGACGAGTAATGAAGGACCTGGCCAGATGCAGCACAAATGCAACCTAACAATGTAACAATAAACTCGCTCCTTAATAGGGATAACCTCACCCCAGGAATGCAGACATGGATTCATTAGTAACATTTAATTGTTTTGGATTACGAGATTTCCATCTTGCAACAATAACCATTTATCCGTCACACGATCCTCCGGCCAATCCAAATATTTATGCTCTGGATAAGTAAGGCCTTGTAGGAATAGGGAGACATCGGGGATTTTTTTTATATATTTAGTTGGAATGTAGACCGAAGATCCAGGTTTCTTTATTACTAAAGCAATGTCATCCAGGAAATAAGATGGATCCAAACTGGCCAAGAGCATAACGGTGGCCTGTGTCTTTTTACTATGCCAATAGCCACTCTCATGTGTGTGTCCAGTGCATACATGTAGAGGTTTATTGTTCAGTATGATGAGAATTCATCACTCGTATTATGGGTGTGAAAGGTTTGAAGGCATTGCTCAGACACAAGCATAGAGGTAAGGAGGACCCACACCAATTTTTATATGAGGTCTTCTTCTGGAGCTCGTTCACATCACCAAACGCCTTCCCAGTTGGGATAGGAAGACTTGGTCCTTTTATTTTTGCTCCCCATCCCCTGTCCATGATCCTTGAGTTGATTCCCAGAACTTTCGTTTGCAGGCATCATAGCATTCATGGAAAGGAGATGGCTGCACAGGTTTTCACTAACCATTGGGCCACCTGCACACATGGCGGAATATACGCAGTTTTTCCACGCAGATTCCTGTGTGGAAAAATCGCAGTGTAGGACAGTACCAGCAAAGTGTACGAGATTGAACGAATCTCGTGTACACTTTGGAGATGCCAAGTGGATTGGATTTTCAAATCCTCGCCATGTCAATTATGTTTGTGGTCTTAGCTGCGAATGTCACCCTTTTCCAATGATCAACGCATCAAAATGTGCACCACAAACCGCACTTAGACATTGCGGTTTGGGTGCAGAAGCGCAGAGAAATCCACATGGACATTAATGTGGATCTTGGCCATGTTCGCCAGCCCCCGTGTGCAGGTACCCTTCAGCAGAAGGTATGGAGGAAACCTGGGCTGGGCACCACAGCAGCCGCGTGGAGTGGCTCTCGTGTTTGGGTGCTTTGGACAAACACAACTTATATTGAAGCTCTGCTCCAGATAAATCACATATATTGCTGTTCTCAGCTGGGAAACCATAATCCAAAGGCTAATGTGACCTGCACAGGCTGTGCCCGTCACAACAGCACTGTCCTAGAACAAGGAAAGATACGATCCAGAGTAAAGAAAGTACTGAGATATTTTTCTCAAGGATTCATCTGGCGTCTAAGAAAAAAAAAAAATACCACTACATGTCTTCGCATAAAATCAAAAGCACAGAAATACAGTATGGGCCTATAGGACACTATAATGTATTGCGAATCCTTAAAAAAATTTGGGTGCAGCGTTTTCAAGGAGCGCGGTATATAAACACAGCATTGCAGTTAATGCGGTTTTCGCTGTTTCTGCCCGCGTTACTTGTGGATTTTGTCATGGACTTGTCCCAGATTTCACCATTTGCATTGCATCTGCACTAAAAATCCACGTGGGCATGCCGCAGATTTCAAAATCCACGTACAGAAATTTTTTGGAAACCTGATCAACTTAGCTGGTATCGTATTATGCTGTTGATTTTTAAGCAAAAAGCCACAGGTAAGGATAAGCGAACCTGTGTTTTCAAGTTCGGCGTACAAGGTTCGGGTTATCTAACTATAATGGATTAGGGCCCTTTTACACTAGCGTTTTCAGGATCCGGCATAGAGTTCTGTTGTCAAGGCTCTATGCCGGATGAATACTGATCAGGATTATCCCCATGCATTCTGAATGGAGAGAAATACGTTCAGGATGCATGTTCAGTCACTGAACGTTTTTTGGACGGAGAAAACACCGCAGCATGCTTTATGCGTCATGACCCCCAATACAAGTCAATGGGGACGGATAAGTTTTCTCTGGCACAATCTGCCACAATAAAAAATGGATCCGTCCTCCATTGACTTTCAATGGAGTTCATGACGGATCAGTCTTGGCAATGTTAAAAAATAGTTAAAGTTAATACAAGCCGATCTGTTCAAATTGATGCAGGCGGTTGTATTATCTGTAACTGAAGAGTTTCTTTCCGGCATAGAGCCCCGACGACAGAACTCTATGCCGGATCCTGAAAACGCTAGTGTGGTAGCGGAACCCATAAAGCAATTCTTAGATAACCCGAACCCCGCATGCCGAATTTGAAAACGCAAGTTCGCCCATCCCTAGCCACGGGTAATAAGCATCACGTAGAAGGCCTGGGACTAGGCTTCTCCTGCCATACAAGAACAGGGTACAAAGTGGTTCATTTCTATATACTGGGTGCAGGAGCATTTCTGCAGTGGATTTGGGCAACGGAAATGTGAAATAATTGTCCTCCTACTCCTGTTTCTCAGAATAGAAAGTTGGAAACATTTACCGACACCAATATAAAAGCCCTGCTCAATTCAACAGATGTTCTGGAACCAGTTAAAGAAAGAAAGGGAAAGTGTTCCTCCCTCATTAGATCTGAAATCCATTCTGTGAAGGTTTTTTCAGTTCTGACATTTTCTAGGTTTCGGGATTCAGCCAAGAGCCAAAGTTCGGCTCCTCTCAAAAGCAGGATGTGAAGTCACCACAACAGGCACCTACACAGGTCGGGTCAGCTGGCGCAGGTCGAAAGCCTTCCATCTCTGGCACCGCTAATTGTTCTCGGCTTAATTGTCTAATTGGGCATTAAGCCAAAACCAGAGAAGGAGTCAAAGAAATGACTTGGAAGTTCATTAAGAAGCGATGAAAGGTAAGAACGGCGTAATTTATGTCAGCCAGTGATAACAGGGAAGGAATGCAGGATTCATTCAGCCATCAACAAATATAGATAAACAATCAAAACGCCTTAAAGGGGTTATCCCACGAATAATGTAAAAAATGAAAAATCAGACATATTGGACATGACAACCTCTGTTCTGTCTAACAAAGCTAGAACCAGCCCCGTACCTCACAGGGATCCAGAGATCTGCCCATTCATTACTCCAATTGTTCTGCTACAGCCGCCCTCCATAAATTTTCTATGGCACCGGCGAACATTGCTGAGTGCTGGCTCGGCCATTTCCGTCGGCCCCATAGAAATTAATGGGAGCATAGGCCACGCATGCGCGGTGCGCTCCCATTCACTTCTATTGGAGAGACTGGGAGCAGCGCTTGGTGGTGGACGGACCCCAGGAAATCCGGGGTCCTCCAGCGACAGCTCCCCCTGCTCCGTTCTCGATATAGGTGCGGGTCCCAGCAGTGGGACCCGCACCTATCAGACAATGGGGGCATATCCTAGCGATATGCCCCCATTGTCTGAGATGGGAATACCCCTTTAAGGACCAAGCAATTTTCCATTTATTCATTTTTTACTCCCTGCTTTCCCAAAGCTATAACTTTTTTATTTTTCCATTCACATAGCCGTATGATGGCTTGTATTTTTGCGGAACAAGTTGTACTTTCTAATGGCACCATTTTATACTTTATACGAGGTAGTGGGAAGCTGGAAAAAAAATTGCAAATGGGTGGAATTGGAAAAAACGCAATTATGGCACAGTTTTATGGAGGGTTCTCTTTCAACAAACCCTAGAGCTGCAGCTACAAAAAGTGTTCCTCTCTCTGGAGGACCTGGCCTGTCCATGCACTGCATCAACAGCCTATTCATACGGGAATCATGTCATGCTTAATTTGCCCTTTGGGGGGTGCTACAGCTGCTACTTGCTGAAAGGTTCCTTCGCAAATTACAGCTGATCCCTGAACTCAAGAGCAGGAGTCGCTGCGATCATTTTCCTTTTGAGACCTTGTACAGTACTGAAATGCCAGTCTCCCAGTCCAATCTGCGAGGCACGTGACGTGAAATGAATTTCTCCACAGACAAATTAAAATTTAAAAAAGTTATATAGTAGCTTTAAGGTGTGATTACATATTATACATAGCAGAGAACAAAAAAATAAAAAATCTAATCTCCCAGGTCAGCATGCATCTTCAGCTTTTTCCCCACATATGGTTTTTACTCTGTGCAATTTCAGCATTTTTTTTCTTTAAAAAAAAAAAAAAAAAAAAAAGACCTGGCTTTGCACACAGACATCACGAGGATTTCGGTTCAGCACGGAAAAAAAAATTGCTGAATGGAAACTTTAACTCACAACACTTGTGCTATTCAATGCCAAAAACCAAAAAAAAAAAAGCTTCAAATTTTCAGAACTTTAAGAATTTGCTAAAGTACAAACCAAAAATTTTCATAAAATGAACAAATGCTTAAGCCTGAATACTTTAGTGATCTGTTTAAAAAAATATATGTTCACAATTTGCAATTTGCTCCAGCATTTTTCTGCATGAACATTTTAGCAGATCATGTACATAAGGCCTAATTCACACCGTAGTGTGTTGCGGATCCGCAACACACCTTGCCACCAGCCCTATAGAGATGCCTATACTTGTCCGCAATTGCAGGCAAGAATAGGACATGCTCCTTTATTATTGCGGAGCCGCCGGCCGGAAGATCGGTGGCGTGCTCTGCAAATGCGGAGAGCACAGTGTGTGCTATCCGCATCCATCACGTCCCCATTCAAAATTAATGGGTCCGCAGCCGTTCCGCAGATTTTCCGAACATTGCGGACGTGTGAATAGGGCCTAAGGGCTCATGCACAAGAACGTATTTTCTTTCCGTGTCTGTTACGTTTTTTTGCGGACCGTATGCGGAACCATTCATTTCAATAGGTCCGCAAAAAAAAAACTGAAGTTATTAAGCATGCATTCTGTTACTGTATGTCCGTTCCACAAAAAAATAGAACATGTCCTATTATTGTCCGTATTATTGGACAAGGATAGTACTGTTCTATTAGGGGCTAGCTGTTCCGTTCTGCAAAATATGGAATCCTCACGGATGTAGGGTTGTTTCGGGTATCGAAGTTTCGATACTTTTCTCTGGTATCGAGCTTGATACCAGGATTAGTATTTTATCGATACTATAGGAGAGCGTGGCTGCGCCGCTCTCAGCTCGACCATGTTCTACTCAGCAGCACGGGGAGAAGGAGGCGGTCTCTCCCTCCCCCTGTGCTGCTGCCACCAATAGAGGGAGAGGGGCGGGAGCACTGGCCACCAATGACTAGTAACGTTTCATATATAAATCCCCGTAAAAATCTGCTGCCCTCGTCACTTCCGGTCAGGACGTCACGCTTCTGAGGGAGGTGTGTCTCCCTGCTCGGCTCCGGCTGTAAAGAAGGTTTTGGCTACAGACTGCACAATCGCTGAGGGCAGCAGATTTTTATGGGGAGCTTACTTTTACAGGCAGCTTACATTCACAGCGCTGTGAACAGAGGGTAGGTTACTTTTACAGCAGCGCCAGGGTAGGTTACTTTTACAGGCAGCTTACATTCACAGCGCTGTGAATGTAAGCTGCCTGTAAAAGTAACCTACCCTCCATTTACAGCGCTGTGAATGTAAGCTGCCTGCAAAAGTAACCTACCCTCCATTCACAGTGCTGTGAATGCAAGCTGCCTGTAAAAGTGACCTACCCTGGCGCTGCTGTAAAAGTAACCTACCCTCCCGTTCACAGCGCTGTGAATGTAAGCTGCCTGTAAAAGTAACCTACCCTGGCCCTGCGCGTTCACAGCGCTGTGAATGTAAGCTGCCTGTAAAAGTAACCTACCCTGGCCCTGCGCGTTCACAGCGCTGTGAATGTAAGCTGCCTGTAAAAGTAAGCTACCCGTAAAAATCTGCTGCCCCCAGCGATTGTGCAGTCTGTAGCCAAACCCTCTTTACAGTCAATCAGGAGCCGAGCAGGGAGACACACCTCCCTCAGAAGCGTGACGTCCTGACCGGAAGTGACGAGGGCAGCAGATTTTAACAGAACACCGGCAGCTGCCTGTGACCCAGCGCTGCGATCAGAGGCAATTGACCCCTCAGGTGCCGCACCTGACGGGTTAACTGCCGCTGATCGCAGCGCTCTGTCACAGGCAGCTGCCGGCAGTGTGTTTCTTCTGCCTGCATTTATATATGAAACGTTACTAGTCATTGGTGGCCAGTGCTCTCGCCCCCCCCCTCCTCCCCAGTATTAAAACATTAGTGGCCAGTGTGCCCCCCCTGTTCCCAGTATTAAAAGACATTATTGGTGGCCAGTGCGCTCTCCCCATCCCCCCTTCCTCCCCCCCCCCCCATTCAGTATTAATATCATTGATGGCAGTGGCCACAGGGTCCCCTCACCACCTCCTCATTGGTGGCAGTGATCGGAGCCCCAGCAGTGTAATGCTGGGGCTCTGATCGGTTACCATGGCAACCAGGACACTTCTGAAGTCCTGGCTGCCATAGTCAGCTCCCTGCTGCTGTGTGCACTGTGCACAGGGCAGCAGGGAGAGTGTGAGATCCTATTCACCCTGATAGAGCTGTATCAGGGTGAATAGGATGAAAATGATCCCAGGTTCTAGTTACGCTTTCAGTTTTTTTTTTCACGCGTGTGAAAAATGCATCAAAACTGATTGCACCTGCGCAGAAAAACTGAACGCAAACAGAACGGACACCTTTCTTGCGAAATGGTGCGAGTTTCACGGAACGCACCCCGAGCCAATCCGTATCGTTTGTGTGAAGGAGGCCTTAGAGCTGCTTATCACCCACTACGGCTTGTTAAGATCAAAGACGACGGTTCTTCGGCTTTCACGGTTCTAGGAGCTGAAAACGAAAATAACAGGAACGGAGTCCAATAGATCCCACTGACTATAATGGATGTGCCTCACTGCAGATTATCTACATGGTTTTAACATCTTTAAGAAAGTCATGTGAAGTAAGTTTATAGTGATCTTTGCACACTGCCGTGCCAATCCATCCCCTAATGTAATCACAGCAACATAAAGACGCCAAGCACGTCTCGTTATTGAAAGCCGTCCCGAGAAAATCCCCTTCAACAAGAGCGGCTCCATATCCGAGACTGGACAAACAAGGCTATCATATTGCTTTGTGCTGGTTATGAGGTCAGGAAATCTGTGCTCACACATTAATCCCCATCTACCACGCATTACCCCACACCAGCAGCCCGGCGGCTTTGATGTGTCATGCATGCCGGATCCGTACTGTCTATCGCACAGGGTGCTCCTGGGTTGCCCTCATCCTGATTCTTGGCTTCCAGATCTGGGGCCGTGAAAATAACACAAAGATTTATTAGAAGGGATTAAGCAGATATCAGCGGGGAGCTAGCAGACAGACTGATCCTCGATGAGGCAATCTCTCATCTAAGATAGCCGTTCATCTAAACAGCAGGACACGGAATTTCCAGATGTGCGTCTCCTAGGCCGGGTCCAAAGAGAACAACTAATTCTGCTACTAATCAACCAGAGATTTCAGATCTGAGCTATTGCTGCTTTAGGTGACTGGTAATTATTTATTTATTTAATGCACTTCTATACCACTACTATATTCTGCAGCGCTTTACATACATTAGCATCCAACTGTCCCTACTGTCCCCAACGGGGCTCACAATCTAAGTCCCCTATCATATGTCTTTGGAGTGTGGGAGGAAACCGGAGTACCCAGAGGAAACCCACGCAAGCATGGAGAACATACAAACTCCATGCAGATGTTGTCCTTGGTCGGAATCGAACCTAGGACCCCAGCGCTGCAAGGCACCAGTGCTTACCAGTGACCCACCGTGCTGCCCTAAACAGGTTATTATTCTGGTCACTAAAAAAAAATTAAAAAAAGTCAGGTGTACACTGTGCCCTCAATTACCAAAGCAAATAGCAAAATTATAGGAAAACATCAACCAAGAAAAAATAAAAAATTAGATAGAGATCTATCATTCTGCATATGTTATGATATTAAATGCGCGGATGTATATGGCTACATTTACAAAGTGACAGAAAATAATGCACTATAATAGTAGATGCAAGCTTAACATATGGACTAAGCCCTCACCCTGGGAGTGATATTCAAGTGCACTTTTGCCACACCTATCTAATAGGCGGCCTTGATTAAGGTGGTACATATAGGTGTGTGTGTCCCTCTTCCAAACCGGTTGCTGATGCACATGGAGGTAACAAGGCGCAACACACCATATGTGCGGGACTGTGCTCCTGAAAAATGCGCAACAGCATGGATAGGTTAACATAGGAGCCCGCTTGAACTGAGACCACCTTGTCACTTGGTAGGTGGGCTTAGATGTATTTTGATTAAAATGTATTGACTAAGTGTCTCAGATTTTATCAATAGAGTGAAAACATCACCCGCTGTAAATCTGATCCAATGTAGCGGACTAGTCAACCAACATTGGCCACGAACTTGACGGCCAATCTGAAAAGCTAGAGATGATCTGGTTACTCTAAAAGGTCGGTTTTAGATGAGCGCGTGCAGTCTGCGTGACACCCGTATTTCCCAGCTGACCGGACTCACTGCAGCATACTGACCTATAACACCGAGTTCCAGCCCAACTGCGGGTCAACTGTCCGGTACTTAAAGCATAATTTGAGTACAAGCGTCAAAGAGGACTACGATGCATTGAGTCTGGATCAGCTGAGCCGCAGTCAGTCCAGGAAATGTGTGTCACACAAACCACGTTACAAGGAAACCAAATACTGGTTTGAAACCAGCCATAGGCCTCATGCACCCAAGGATGCCGCTTGTGTGCGTTCCACAATTTGCGGAACGGAACAGGCTGCCCATAAATGGAAATGCGTTAAATTCAAAACGGACAATGTTCTATTTGTTTTGCGGGCCATGGAACGGAGCAATGGAGTGTGCTGCCCCCATTGAAGTGAACGATGCGGACCCAAACAACGTTCGTGTACATGAGGCCTCACGAAGGGCAAACTGAAGTCAAGACAACCCCAGGGCTGTGGAGTCGGTAGATAAATTGTCCGACGACTCCGACTCCTCAGATTTTGAAACTTCCGACTCCGACTCCGACTCCTCGACTCCGACTCCTCTGTATTTAATATGCAAATACGAAGCTGTTCCACCAAGTTCTTCTAATCTTCTCTAGCACAGAGAGGTAGTTGAGCAGAAGCTGCTGCCTTCTCCTTTGTGTGCTGATCTTCTGCTGAAGATAGAGCAGTGGGAGGATCCAGGAAGGGGCAGGGGAAGGGGCATTTATTTTAAAACATGATTTTCCTAGTAGAATCCCATAGTCGTGTTTAAAATTTAAGCTAACAATCTGAGTTTACATGTTTTATAGCCTTAGCTGAATGATAGCAGTTTTTCAAATGGTTTACAACTTCAGTCTTGAACTATTGACTATCCATTCCCTTCACTTATACAAGTGTCTCCAGTCCTTAATCAGTTATCAGTGAGAGGCGAGGATAACCATGGGTTCCCTGTAACAGCAGACCACAAGACAATGGAAAGTGTAAGTATTGCCGCTCCTTAAAGGGACACTGACAGGCTGATTTTCCAGCTAAAGATATATATATACTGGTATTCATCAGAGAATTAGGAATAAAACTATACTAATGTTACCCCCAGTTAAGCTGTACTTGTGTTTTAAGAAACATTTTAATCGGTATGCAAATTCACTATCTTTGTGCCCAATGGGGCAGCGCCTCCTGCGGCTTTGTGCCCAGCCGCGCCCGAAGTACAGCTTCCCAGCGCTGTTCCCTCGTTATTATTCACTGCACTGGCCTTTTTTTCAGGCTAGCCGAACGCTGAATTCCTGCGCAGGTGCAGTGTAGAGTGCTGGCAGCAGCCTCGTGCTGAGGCTGTGCCAGCTTTCTCTTCCTCCTCGCTACCAAGTCCTGTCTAGTGCTGCCAGTACTCTACATGTGCGCCTGCCCCTTGGGCACAAAGGTAGAGAATTTGCATATTGATTAAAACGTTTTTAAACACAAGTAAACCTCAACTGGGGGTAACAGTCGCCTAGTTGTATTCCTGATCCTCTGATGAATACCAGCAGATATATCAGCCTGTCAGTGTCCCTTTAACTGCATAGTAAAGCATATGAAAAGCTTCTTCACGGTCACTTAACGTCTTTGTTTAGCAGTAACGTGACGCACTGCATGCATTGGCCTTTATTCTTACAGTAGAGAAGTAATTAATTATAACTTTATCTGATTTGGGATATTTAAACTTGCTTTTTTTTTATTCCAATTTTTTTTTATTCCAATTTAAATCTAGTAGGAGTCGGAGTCGGAGTCGGTCCATTTTTTGCCGACTCCGACTCCGACTCCAGGTACCCAAAATTGCCTCCGACTCCGACTCCTCGACTCCGACTCCGACTCCACAGCCCTGGACAACCCCAGTACATATTGGACACTTAAAGGCTATGGACAACTTCAGCGTAACTTTTTTTTTTTTTTTTTTTTTTATGATTGCAATTGGGCTCAATTTTTTTTTCAAGTGGTCTTTATCAAAATAGTTTTGTCGTTTTTAAGAAACATGGGTTAAAAAACAAAAAGACAAAAAAGTCAAATCAAATCAAATAGATTTTCCTAACTGATTTTTAACCCCTATATCTTAAAAACGGCTAAACGTTTGCAGAGTATCACTTCTCAGTCCAGTCAGCTGATGGCTTATGTGAAGCCTTATCTCTGATCTTCTGACCTCCAATACTCATGAAAGCTAAACTAATCTGTCAGTCTCTTCTATGAACGAGATCAGAAAGCTACTAACAAAGAACAAAGAAAAGCTCTCATAGATTTGCGCCATCCTTTCTACAGATGGACAGACATGCATCTAAATGGCAGCAAGACCACCCCAACATCCAGACTAGATTTCCTGTCAAGTTTCTTTACCGCCATAGATTATGCACGCTAGCCATCTTCTTTCAGAAGACCACCTCTTAGAAAACCCTTTATAAAAGCCATTTTGGGTGGTCATCTGAAAGAGGTTTAGTGTCTTGAGCAGCAATAAATGCTATAGGAGAAATGCATTATATGATGGCTTCCTATTAGCAGCCATGCCCAAAATGATGTGTCCCAAAACGAAAGGTCAGTGACCCATCAACCACCTTGGTCAAATCTCTTTGATCAATCGCTAGAAGGTTCTTAAAGGCTGTGATCTGCCATAATACACAAGGATATTCCTCAGAAACCTCAAGGTAAATATTAACTTACCTTTCACATCACCCAGAACATGTCCAAGGGTCCAGCCAGATACGTATTCAATCATTCCTGAAATGATAAATATCTCTATTACAAAGATGAGACTTGTATTGTGTAAGAGGTAATCTAGACCTAAATCATATGGATGGTCCACTTGGACTACCACAAGATCAACACCATTTGAAAGCCATGTCCAGATTTTACTTGTCAATGACCTCTCCTTACTATAGGCCATCAATAACAGATCGGCAGTGTTGCCGATCAGCGGTTTTGCAGGAGCTCAGGCTCTGGAAACAGGCATTGGAGCTACACAGCACCATCCATGGTGTAGTGGTTGGAGCTTGTTACTGCAGGGCTGCTGCCATTCACATGGGCTATGTTCTATATTCTATCTCAAACCATTTCACCTGGAACACAGAGCTTTGATACCGGATACAGCACACAGACAAGGGCGGCGTTGTTTTCAGGGGGTATTCCGAAGATGAAAAGACTTCCAGCTCGCTCGAGGGGGGAGAGCCCTTTTTTTTCCCTAATCCCTATAAGCACACACATTGACCCAGAAACACCATGCATTACATCAGACACACGCATAATATGTCTGTATGGAAATAGCACAATTATTTGATGTGATCCGCTAGCGTATGACCTATTAAACAGAGGCAGACCTGCCACGTATCACATTGGAAGTCTACACAGATAATCTGGGGATTACAGGGAACGCGATGGCATCTGCAAACATCTCATTAAATAGGTTGTGTTACAGAACACAGCCATGGCGAGCATGGAAAAGAGATTTCCTTTTTGACAGCACGTCAAAAGCAATGAGTAAGAAAACACCTCTGTTTATTGGATTTCACAGGACGTGGAGCTGTAAAAATCACCAATTACAAGTTTAACTCCTTCTCGCAGTACTACAACTCTCAGCAGATCAAGGCAGCTATTGTTAGGTCCCAGGAAAGTCCCTCTTTCATTTATTTTCTGGTCTGGAAACAGTGCAGATATAGATATATTGAGATAGATCGATATGGACACCACGCCACTAACCACGACCACACTAGCAAGTCTCTCGCCAATAACACATTCCCCCTTCTATAGGGAGCCAGACCATTTCCGTAGAAAATACTAAAAACAGCAAATTTGCTACAATGTTATATATTAGTCATATCAGATCATACGGTTGGCGATAACCACCGGATAGGGGATAACTATCAGATCGGTGGGTGTACTGCCACTGTGAGCACCACCGATCACGAGAACGGGGGATCTCTACCCTCTGCAGGCCCTTTGCTGCTCCCCTAAAATGACCGGAGCGGCCGCTCCATTCATTTCTATGGGAGTTCCGGAGATAGGCGGGCGCTGTACTCCGCCATCTCCAGAACTCCCACTGGAGTTCAGGTTGGTGCTGATGCAGAGGGCATTATAAATACTGGGGCCGCTATAGGGTGCATTGCAACTACTGGAGACAGGGGGCTTTATTTCTACTGTGGACTTTATATGGATGCCTAAGGCTACTTTCACACTTGCGTTGTTTTTTTCCGATATTGAGATCCGGCAGGGGATCTCAATACTGGAAAAAACGCTTCCGTTTAGTCCTCATCTGAATAGAAAGCGATCCGTTCAGGATGTCTTCCGTTCCAGCAGCAAACCATTTTAACTTTCAATGTATTTACTGACGAATCCGTTTTGATTTCACACGATCGCATCCTAACAGAACGGATGTATCCTGATGTACAAAATCAAAACAAATCCGTTTAATTCTGGTATTGAGATCCTCTGCCGGATCTCAATACCGGAATTAACAACGCAAGTGTGAAAGTTGCCTTATAGAGGAGTCTTGTTTCTGCTGGGAGCACTATGGTGGCATTACTACTACTGGGGTTACTGTTGGGGCATTATTGGGTACAATACAGAGGGCACTGGGCACCCTTGGGGAGCACTCTCGCTATTGGGTGTACTATAGGGGCACTTTTACTATTGAGGGCAGCCTGAAAGCTATTTTGCAGTATAGTACAGTATTTGTGGGCATTGGGAAACACAGCGGACACAGTATTGGGAGTAGCATCAGGATGACAATTAGGGATGAGTGAATCTACTTCGGATGAAACATCCAAAGTCGATTCGCATAAAACTTCATTTGAATACTGTACGGAGCGCTCACTCCGTACAGCATTAGAATGTATTGGCTCAGATGAGCCAAAATTATTACTTTGCAAAGTCTCACAAGACTTCGGGTAATAACTTCAAAGATTAAAAAACCTTTCCCTGAACTCGGGTTCGGTTCCAAGGTACAACATGGCTTCTTACTTTTTTGTGTTTGAGGTTTTTTGTTGGTTTTATCTTTTTGCTGTCGTCCTCTGTTGAACAGTCAGCTATACTTCAGTCATAACAGGTCTGAATGGCAGGTGCCTTCTCGGCCTTGTTCTCCGGCAGACGTTTCTTTTATCATTCTCTAAGATTCAAATGAACTCAACAACCCGTGCTTGTCTTTGCATCGACAAGCCATAAAACGTTAGTCACGCTCTTTTGATATTGCAGAAACAGACAATTTATAACCGGCTCACACATAAAAGTTGCGTAAAACAAGAAGATTGACTATTTTGTAAGACTTTAATGCATCCAGCTGAGCGCTGTTCTTTTATTACCAGCAGCACTGTGTAAAAATGTAGTCATGGCCATTCATATCCAGGCGGGAACATATTAAAGTGATTTTCTGGGAGCACATGATGAATTATATTTAGGGTAGGTCATCAATAGCTGATCGTGGGGGTCTGACATCCAGCACTTACTCCAATCAGCTGTTGGAAGAGGCCACGGTGGTGTGCACCGCCTACACTTCACAGCTTACCAAGTAGAACATTATACATTGTACACATCGTATAGTGCTTGGTATTGCCTCCCAGGCCCATTCACTTGAATCGCAGCTATGTATCTATGCAAACAGTTTGAAAGGAAGGTACCTGCTGACAGATTCCCTTCAAATGGGTTTTCCAGGAGTTCAGTATTGATGGCCTATACTCAGGATAGCTCATCAATATCGGAATCGATCGGAGTCCAACTCCCAGCACCCCCCGCCAATTAGGGTTGTTTCGCCAATCGATACTTTTAGCCCGTTTTCGATACGATACCGGGATTTGCCTTTTAACGATACTAGGCTGTGCTACTGCACAGCCCAGTATCAGAGAACGTGGCCACACTGCTCTCACCGAAGGCCATGTTCCTCAACAGCACGGGGAGAAGGAGGCAGTCTCTCCCTCCCCCTGTGCTGCCGCTGCCAATGAGGAGAGACAGACGGGAGAAGGGGCGGGTGCACCAATGACAAGTAACATTTAATATACAAATGCAGGCAGCAGGAGCACATTGCCGGCACCCTGCCTGTGCCCGAGCACTGCGATCCGCGGCAATTAACCCCTCAGGTGCCGCACCGGAGGGGTTAACTGCCGCTGATCGCAGCGCCCTGTCAGAAGTCGGGTGCCAGCAATGTGTTTCTTCTGGCTGTATTTGTATATTAAATGTTACTCATCATTGGTGACCAGTGTGCCGCCGCCCCCTCCCCCCCCTTTCCCCAGTATTAAAGACATTGGTGGGCAAATTTTTAAAAAGTACACTAAAATATTAAGTATAAATCACCCCCTTTCCCAATTTTACATATAAAATATATAAACAATAAATAAATAAAATATTACATATTGCCGCGTCTCAAAAGTCCAAACTATTTAAAAAATCCTCTTATGCGGTGAACGCCGTAAAAAATAAAATAAAAAATACAATAAAAACTGCATGATTTGCCATTTTCTTTTAGTCGCCTTGTCCCCCCCAAAAAATAGGATAGGACTGTTGTATTATGGGTCAGCCGTTCCATAAAATGTGGAATGCACGCGGCTTTTTTTGGCATTTTATTTTTTACACGTGGTATCGAATGGTATCGAGTATCCCAATACTTTTTTATGCTATTGATACCGAATCAAAATTTTGGTATCGAAACAACACTACCGCCAATTAGCTGTTCGAAGAGGCTGCGGTGCTCCAGTGAGTGCTGCGGCCTCCTCACAAGTTACCGAGCACAGCGCCGTATATTGTATAGTGGCTGTGCTTGGTATTGCGGCCCAAGCCCATTCACTTGAATGGGACTGTGCTGCAAATAGGCCAGGTGATCAATGAACGTGATGTCACTGGCCTAGGAAGAGGCCGTGGCCTGTTGAAACACTGAACACCGGGGGTGCAGGGAGTTGGACTCGGACCAACCTGATACTGATTACCTATCTTTAGAATAAGCCATCAATGTTGAACTCCAGAAAAACACCTTTAAAAGAAAAGACGGGGAGAAGACTGTTGTGGGTAGCAGGGTGGCGCCATAAAAAGCCTTGCAGCACCGGGGTCCCGAGTTTGAATCCAACCAAGGGCCCAATGTGCATGGTGTTTGTAACCTCTCCCCAAGTCTGTACTGGTTTCCCCTGCATACTCTGGTTTACTATTATACTCCAAAAACGTACACATTTTTTAATTTGCTTCCTATCAAATCGTCCCTAGTATGAGAATAAGAAATTAAATTGTGAGCACCGCTGTGGACCAGAGCTGATACGAATAGTGACCATTTCTGTACAGAGCAGCAGAATATGTCGGCACTATATAAAAATGGGAAAGAAACCAATAAAATGGCTTAGCATTTATGGTACTGATAAACAAGGGAGGCTCTCCAAGGCTTTTGCACTGAATAGTAGCATTGAGAACTTCCGCCATTTTTTTGACTCTTCCCTATAATAAGACATTAGGTTTGCATGTGTGATTTTACGGCAGCGCTCACAGCGAGATGCGGTATCGCCCTAGCCCTTTTATGAGTCATCCTTTTCGCTAATAAAAACAAGCCACTCACAAACGACAGTGTAAAAACAATACGGGATGAGATTTCTTTAGTCTCAATGATTTAACAACCTTACTGACTGCATAAACCGCAATTAGTAATTACGCAAAGAAAAAAAAAAAAATACAAAAAATTGTTCCTTGATTGCTTCCAGATGACTAACGGAAGTAGTGTTAAAATCCAATTAAGCATGGGAGGTAGTGAGAGTGTTTGGAAAGAACGAGCCACGATAGAGATCTGACAAGGCTAATCGGGGAGCCGATCGGAGGCTCTAGTCATAAGAGCTGGAGCGGATGCGTCGCTGAAAATGTTTTCTACCAATTAAAGTGGTTGTCTCACTTCAGTAAGTTGCATTTATCATGTAGAGAAAGTTAATACAAGGCACTTACTAATGTGTTGTGATTGTCCATATTGCTTCCTTTGCTGTCTGGATTCATTTTTCCATCACATTATAAACAGCTTGTTTTTATGGTTATGACCACCCTGCAATCAGTGGTGGTCGTGCTTGTACACTACTGGAAAAAGCATCAGCCTCTCTGGTGGCCGGGACCTTGGGACTGCGCATAGGCTGTTTTTCCTATAGTGTGCAAGCGCGACCACCACTGATAGATTACAGGGTGGTCGTAACCATGGAAATGAATTAAGCCAGCAAAGGAAGCAATATGGAGAATCACAACACATTAGTAAGTGCCTTGTATTCACTTTCTCTACATAATGAATGCCATTTGCTGATGTGAGACAACCCCCTTAAAACCAGATAGTGACACAGATTTTCTCTAATCTGTTTCGATTTTCTAAATGAAGATATTGTGAAGGGTGGATCCTATGTTCTCTATGAATATAGGTGATATCTGTCATTGTAATCCTGCCTGTAATGATAAGCAGATAGCTGCAGTAAACTGATTTGTACAGCCTAAGGGCTCATGCACACGACCGTATGGCTTTTTCAGTATTTTGCAGTCCGCATAAAATACAGATGACGTCCATGTGCATTCCGTTTTTTGCGGAACGGAACAGCTGGCCCCTGATAGAACAGTACTATCCAATAATAATAATAATAATAATAATAATAATAATAATAATACTAGGACATGTTCTATCTTTGAACGGAATGGAAAAACGGAAACGGAAGGCATACAGAGTACCTTCCGCTTTTTTGCGGATCCATTGTAATGAATGGGTCCCTATACGGAACACAAAAAAAAAAAACGGAACGTAAACGGAAAATACATACGATCGTGTGCAAGAGCCCTAAGAAGTGGTGCCTAATATTAGGCTTTGTGGCCAGTTCAAAAACTGCAAGAGTTTATGTATTTTTTTTTGTAAATATTATCAAAAATTCTTTAAAATATGTTTAATATAAAAACATGATTTAAACAATAGGTAATTTTCTGATGACACATTCCCTTAAAAGGGAACTGGTCACCTCAAGAATGCATATAAAACCACCAGCATGAGTAGCCCCCAGACTGTTACCGGGCAAAAAGTGCTGCAGGTGAGGCTTTTTTGTCTGGCCTTTCAATAGAATCTGCAACAGAGGCTCCAAACGCAGATGTGAGCAAGTGCAGGCCTATGTATTATGTATTTTAATTACCGTAACTTTCGTACTCCTCCTCGGGTAAAAATACTCCTCAAAAATGGTCAGAGGAGTACTTTTACTCTTCTGGAAAAAATGTAGTGCAACCTCTGTCCTTTGTCCTGCTCACTGAGATGGCCGCACATGCCCAGTTTCATCCTTCAACCGCCTCCTGAGCTGTGATAGGCAGAGCATGGACACGCCCCCTTAGCTGCAGCAGAAAAGACACTCCCCTTGAGCTGTCAGCTTGATATAAATCTAGCAGAGCAATGAATGGGGAGATCTCAGGATCCATGTGACGTACAGGGCTGGTAGAGATTGTCATGTACTATATGATGTCCGATTTTCATTCTTTATCATAGCCATTGGATGACCCCTTTAAGCAATAATTTCATCCTCCTTATAACATGGCATCTTAGAGTTCATATTGCTAGTGCATTCACCGTAAAGCCCCGAAAATGGGTTTTGGGAAGTGTTCAGTGGGTACAATAACATGCACTAGCTTAGTTTATGAATAAAAAGGTCTGTCTCTATGAGGGGCCCTTTCAGACACTTCTTACCAGCTATTCTTTTATCCTGAATACTAAAACTATGGTGGGCATTATGTAAACTTACGACGGCTCTGAATTATACCCTCCGTTAAGAGTATGAGTGATGATGGACATATAACTGCAGTAATACCAGGAACACAGACACTGACAGATCTCATCAGAACTGCGGCTTTGTTTTATTGTTCCATGCTTTTAAGAAGCACATATGGGATGTTCCATCATCTCCCATCACAAGGCCCCATAAACCGGGCTATAAACACTTCCACATAACATTCTTTCCATGTTTACAAAGACCAATGAAAACAACACAGCAAAAACATTCCGCCTAATGGTGCGCAGCGCCGTCACCGCCGACTAGCCCAGTACGTAATCCACTAAACTTTATTACACTTTACAGAACAAACAATAAGCACTGCTCAAAATTCTCAGCTAAAACAATCATAATTTACCATAACCCAGGGACCAAGTAATAAAGCACATGCATAAAAAGACAATAGGGGCGGTATATAGATTCATATTCAAAGCAAAAGGCCGCTCTGAACCAAATTACAGAAAGTGGAAATTTTCCTAAAGTTTTTTCCTAAAAACGGCAGACTGAGAACTACTTTGGTTATAAATTAAAACGCGAGTCAAGCCACTGTACGCGATTGAGGAGTAAGGCTAGTTTCACATCTGTGACAGAGATCGCCGGCAGTCTGTTCCGGTGGACAACAGCATGCCACAGCTCTCTGGATCCAGCATTGACTATAATGGGGACCGGCAGAGATCATGGTGCTAAGGCCTCCTGCCCACGAACGTGTGCGCTCCGTGGTCGTGCTGCAGGCCACAATGCACAAACACTGCACGCGGACCCATTCACTTAAACGGGTCTGCATCCCTGCGTCCCGCAAAAAGATAGGACATGTTCTATCCTTTTGCGGAACGGAAGTACGGGACGAAACCCCACGGAAGCACTCCATAGCGCTTCCGTAGTGTTCCGTTCCGTGAGCCCGCTTCGCATCTCCAGATTTGTGGACCCACTGAAGTGATTAAGTACCCATCTGTGATGCGGAATGCACACGGAACAGTGCCCGTGTATTGTGGATCCGTAATACGGCAACGGGGCGCACATGTTCGTGTGCAGGAGGCCTAAGGTTTTTATTCAGCTGATTCTCAGCCGCAGGTGTGAAAGTAGCCTAAGGGCTCATTCACACGACTGTATGAATGAGTCTGCATCGTTATGAGATTGGCGGGTGTCCAACTCCCGTTACCCCGACAGTAAGCAGTTTGAAGAGGGCGCGGTTGTCTGGAAGTAGCCCCCCTCGCAGCTTACCGAGCACAGTGCCATACATTGTATAGAGGCCGTGCCTGGTAATGCAGCTTAGGCCCATTTACTTGAATGGGACTGATCTGCGTCTGGGCCTGGTGTCCTATGAACGTGAAGTCACATGGCCTAGAAAGAGGCCTAAGCACTCACTGTGTGCTGCGGCCTCTTCTTACAGCCGTGCTGGGAGTTGGACCCCCACCAATCAGATATTGATGACTTAGGATAGACCATCAATATCAAAATCCAGGAGAACCCCTTTGCAGAGCATTTTTAAATGGAAAAGCCTTGAAGAAACACATCAGATGTATATAACCTCAATGATGACACACATCTTCATCACTAGGCCTGCAGAAAGCGTTGCGCTGATTTGTAATAGGAAGAAAGTGGCGGTTGTGTTCATTATTCCCCTACAGACGCTCTGATGTTACACATTTCTGCCCACATGCAAACCATTACATACACATTTTGTTTGAAACCTAATTCCACATCTGCTACTCGACAGCCATTGGAAATGGGATGAAGCTTTCCAACAATGGTTTGCGGAGGATGTAATCACAAGCATCTGTATCAGTGTATCGGGCTGCAGCACATCACACCCTAACCTTCCTGCTTTTAACATTTCAAAAACTGAAAACTTTGCTTTTGTCCTATTCCAATTCATTTTACTTTTTGAAATGAGAAAGGAAATGGAAGTCGGCAGATTAGATTTCCCCTTTCTGGTGATGGAGAGATGAACTGATTAGTAAAGACGTGGATGTAGGACTTCAGCTAGTAGACCCAAGGACTTCAGAAACCACGTGGTAAAACAGACCCGCTTTATGTTCAGGAAGACGTTTTTAGTTCTGACTAAAGAAGCACATTGTTCTAATAGGGTGAAAACCAAAGACTACGCTATTACATTCTGTAGGAGAGGAACCCATGAAAAGGCCCAGAGGCCCCTTAGGCTGTCCACTACATATCAGGCGGACAACCATTTGTTCGTGCATGTGTTCTCAATGTGGAGAGAAAAGTAAGCTCGTGCCAGACGTGGCAGGCTTAAAGACCCTTCTTTCACCCGAACATTGGGGGAGAGCCCGGACATCCCATACATAGATGGTTACAGTAGCTTATCATGCCGAAACAGGCTTCTTTGGCCAACATTCACCTAAATCTAGGTTCACATCTCTGTCGGGAAATTGGGTGCTCCATTAACATGTTGCGCTACGTTTCACGGTAAAATGACAGATGGAAACCCAAAAGGGACCCCATTATAAACAGTGGTGTCCGTCAAAAAACAAAAAATACAAACACAGATGTGAGCCTAGCCTAATATGTATTTTAGAGAAAAAGGGAATTCTTGCAGCCACGTAGCTAATGCACCTAAAAGTAGCTTCTGGTGCCTAACTTTTTGGTTTGTATGCCTAGAGTAGTCTTTATTGCTGTCCACTAAACAAGTCAATTTGTCCAATGAGTTGCTTAACTTGGCCAAGTGTCAACGCTCATTTGTTTGCATGGTTCTTTTACTCATTTTTTTAAATATATGTTTTTTGCTTATTCATGGTCCAAAATTTTGCTAATTGCCGCTCTTTCCAAAAGAAAAGAAAGCTGAGCCTCTAATGCCACCAGATATAAGGTGTATTTCCTATAAGTCAATGACTGACCTTTTAAACAGGCCTTGAGATATAATTTAGGATTACAGCTAAGCCAGCATCTCATCTGCAGACAGCTGTTTCAGGGTGATTGCTTCTCATTAGTTCAGTGCACGCGAGAACAGACTTAATTGGTTGAGGGGTCTTTGGCAGGATTCAGGGGATACCATTTATCATTATGGAGAGCACCCAGTAGGCGTAAGGAGTCTTAAGCCAGGCAATGCTCCTCAGAGAGAAAAAAAAAACTAAAAACAATTAGCTTTCTTTCTAACAAAAAAAGAAAGCTATGTCTCTAATGTCAGCAGATGTGGCCATATTCTAATCTCGGTTGGTATTAGTGACACATCTTTGCCTACTTATTTTTTATTTTTTTTAAGAAGTATTACCTGGCCTACAAGACTCCTCACACCTACTAAGCGCTCTCCACAAGGAGAAAAAATGAGTACTCTTTGGTCCAAAGTTTGGACTCTGACACTTGCAATCATTGCTTTGTGGAAGCTCTTGTATTTCTTACTACAAAGCTCCATTCTGGACCTGATGGCAGTATCGGCCAACTTTCCACAAGATCAGAACCTTCTCACCAGAGCCGTCTGAAAAATGCTGGAGAATGGCCTGCCTTGCTGTGAATCAAACGGCTCATGTGACAGATCTGCCAGACCAGTTCAAGGCTGTAAAACAATCCTTAATGGTGAACAGAACACTGATATGACATATTATCACATTACATATAACACGACACAATGAAAGCTTTCCTGTAATATCAGGCGGCGTGCAAGCTGCAGGGTAAGCTATTACCAGCGCTCAACTCAATTAGGCTGCAGAAGGTGGAAATATGCTCTCTGCTCAAGCGGGCAGGCACGTGAAAACTCATAGTACAATGATGTAACCCACCATTATCTACTTAGCTGTAATACATTTCAGACCGTCAACTGACAACTCTGGATCTGCTACACTGATTTAATACAACAAAGTACTGGTAATATGTCGAGCATTACCTAAACTAGGACTCCATTATGGTATGTCTAGTCCATTCAACGGCACCATGCACAGTGGCTCCCAAAGAAGCCTATGGCACTTTCTGCCCTGCTCATCAGGAAAGGACTACAGCCTCTGCAGTAGCTTTGTATTCAGCTGTCAGAGGGGGAAGGAGACTGATGCCATCAACATCCAACCCTAGCTGCACAGATCCGCAGCTGTGCCAAGGGGAACTCATGGAAGTAGAATAGGATGAAAGGGTTTTCACGCTAGAAACAAATTACCTTAAAGTAGCATTTCAGAACTTTTGATATGAAAATAATTCACAGGACAGCCCCTTGCTATTGGAGTGACGGTCAAGTGATTGACTAGGCAACTTTTGTGAAACACATTCTGGATCTTAAAGGGGTTTTCTGGTTAAAATGATTTTTAAGCAAGTGCTCACAGCCTGCCTGCTGAAACAAAAGATTCATACTTACCCGCTCCACGTTGCTCCAGTCCTCACACGGTTTACATCTGGTGGTGCACGGTCATGGTCACTAGCACCTCTCTAGTCAATGACAGGCTTAACTGTGACATGCGGCTTGTCCCCACAACACTGCTGAAGCCAGGCATTGGCTGGACTGGTCCATGGAACCATGCACCACTGGAAGAAAACCGTAGAGGACCAAAGCGTCTTGGAGCAGGCAAGTATGAATCTTCCGTTTCAGCAGGCAGGATGCGAGCACTTGTTTAAAAATACGTATACCCAGAAAACCTCTTCAAGGCTCCCCCCATATACGTTACAGTATGGCTAGTCAACCCCACTGCTTTATGCACAATATAATGTATATGGGAAGCTTTCAACTCTTCTCTGATAGATGAGGTTGGGTGAGAGGGGATTGGGCATGTGTAATTTCAACACTTAGGGGGTCATTTATTAACCTGAAATATGTCTATATCAGGGCTCGACAAATCCCAGGCGCCAGGTCGCCATGGCGACCAGGAATTTGGTCCTGGCGCCTGGGTATTTGTCAGCCCGTTTTCTCAGGTGCCCGGGCGCAGGGCCGACGCGGACTAGGAGCGCCGGCCCCCTCATGCTGCAGCCGCCCGAGCGCTCTATAGAGAGCCTCAGGCGGCTGCAGCACTGCCCGGGCTGGCGCGTCCATGAGGGCGCACCGCCCGGGCACAGCATGAAGAGAGGAGCTGACAGGAGGGGAGCGCTCAGCGCTCCCTCCTGTCAGTCCCTCATTGTAGCGTGGCCGAGCCGGTCACGCGGTACAGGAGCATCTGTCTCCTGTACTCGGACGGACTGACATGAAGTGCGCACACAGTGTGCACTTCCTAGCCAGTCTGCCCGGGCACAGGAAACTAAAGCTCCTGTACCCGGGAGAAAGTGAATGACAAGGAGGGGAGGGGGAGGGAGAAAGTGAATGACAAGGAGGGGGAGGGAGAAAGTGAATGACAAGGAGGGGGAGGGAGAAAGTGAATGACAAGGAGGGGAGGAGAAAGTGAATGACAAGGAGGGGGAGGGAGAAAGTGAATGACAAGGAGGGGGAGGGAGAAAGTGAATGACAAGGAGGGGGAGGGAGAAAGTGAATGACAAGGAGGGGGGGAGAAAGTGAATGACAAGGAGGGGGAGGAGAAAGTGAATGACAAGGAGGGAGGGAGGGAGAAAGTGAATGACAAGGAGGGGGAGGGAGAAAGTGAATGACAAGGAGGGGGAGGGAGAAAGTGAATGACAAGGAGGGGGAGGGAGAAAGTGAATGACAAGGAGGGGGAGGGAGAAAGTGAATGACAAGGAGGGGGAGGGAGAAAGTGAATGACAAGGAGGGGGGAGAAAGTGAATGACAAGGAGGGGGAGGGAGAAAGTGAATGACAAGGAGGGGGAGGGAGAAAGTGAATGACAAGGAGGGGGAGGGAGAAAGTGAATGACAAGCGGGGGGAGAGAAAGTGAATGACAAGGGGGAGAGAAAGTGAATGACAAGGGGGGAAAGTGAATGACAAGAGGGGTGAGAGAAAGTGAATGACAAGGGGGAAAGTGAATGACAAGAGGGGGGTAGAGAAAGTGAATGACAAGGGGATTGACAAGACGGACCCTCTGCCCTCTCCTCCGACCCTCTGCCCTCTCCTCCGGACCCCTGTGCCCTCCTCCGACCCCTGTGCCCTCCCTCCGGACCCCTGTGCCCTCCCCTCCGGACCCCTGTGCCCTCCCTCCGGACCCCTGTGCCCTCCTCCGGACCCCTGTGCCCTCCCTCCATTATGGGGGCCCTATATACTCGCACATTATGGGGGCACTATGGAAAACAGGGGTAGGAACACTATGGGGGCATCTACTGGGGGCCCTATGTACTGGCATGCATTATTGGGGGGCTCTATAGAGAAGTGGGGGGGGAGGAGCACTATGGGGGCATCTATTGGGAGCTTTATGACGCGGCTCCGCCTGGCTCCTAACTTTTTTTGCTGGCTCCTAGATTCAAAGGAAATTTGTCAAGCCCTGGTCTATATGATGTGTATTTTAAGCGTAGAGTGCGACTTTTCCCCCACTTACGCCAAGTGGCGTGGAAGGGCCGGCAGACCCGTCTCGTTCATCATTTTCTACACCTGGTTTAGGCGTAAAAATGATCTAAACGTAGGAAGCCGTCTTCGATTTAGAAGTGGCGTGGGATGCGTCAAAGTAATGTAGAGGCCGGCGCCTCTACAAAACTTCGGCGGATCCACCACCAGAGCAGGGGCTTTATTGATGACCCTCTCAATCTTTTTGTTCCCACAGAAGGAAATCGGTCGCCCCTCTCTCCCTGTTGAAAGTATCTACAACCAGAGCGCGTATGTCTATGGCGGAGTCAGGAAAGATCACTGTCGGAGTGTTTGGTCCATGTGCCATTTGCTATTGAAGGCACATGAACACTTAATGCATTCCTATGCACCCCTGTCCAGAGAACATGTTAGATTTCTATCCATATATTACAGCAATAATAATAGTAATATAGCGCCAACATATTCCTCTGCTCATAATCAGAATATAGGAGCCTATACATTTTATAAAAGAGATTTTCCCAAACTTGGAAGTGAACGACTCGAAGAACACTGAGGTTTGCCATAAACCCCAAGAGCTTATTTTATAGAGTCCTGTACGGCAGGTTTTTAGGAGGCGATGTCCTCTCATGCCTTTACCACTTAAAAATCAGCAAGATATATGAACGCTTGGACAGACTTTCTGTCTGTGAAACAGGACATGGGGATTCTCCTTTCTGGTGCCAAGCCATACATTTATATGCTTCTCACTTTTTAGTTAAGATAATATCAGATAATGTAAAAGACTTAAATCTGCCAATTTCCTTGAAAAACAAAAAAGTCAGTCCAGTATCCAACATTCACAGCTCATAGCGGGAAGCTGACAGATATTTATTTTGGACACTGTTCTAGCACCAGGGCCTAGAAAGATTCCTCGCTCCCAAGGAATTTATCCAATTAAACGACTTAGTGATTTTACTTAAAGGGCTATTATTTAATGCTGTGGCATATCATTAGGATATGCCGTAATATCATCAGTGAGAGACCCTCCACTGAGACCCCCGAAAATCTGGAGAAACAAGGGTCAGAGAATCCTTTGCTTTTTTTGCACCTTTTCAGCAACTAGGGGCAGACTGAACTTAAAGGGGTTGTCCTATCTCAGACAATGGGGGCATATCGCTAAGATATGCCCCTACTGTCTGACAGGTGCGGGTCCCACCACTGGGACAAGCACCTACAACGAGAACGAAGCGGGGAGAGCTATGGCTGGAGGACCCCGGATTTCCTGGGGTCTGTCCACCACCAAGCGCTTCTCCCATAGAAGTCAATGGGAGAGCACTGCGCGTGCACGGCCCATGCTCCCATTAATTTCTATGGGGCAGACGGAAATAGCAGAGCCAGCGCTCGGCTATTTTCGGCAGCCCCGTAAAAATGAATGGAGGGCGGCTGCACATGCGCAGTGTGCCCTCCGTTTATTTCCCCGCTCCGTTCTCATTGTAGGTGCAGGTCCGAGCGGTGGTCCCGCACCTATCAGACAATTGGGGTATATCCCAGCGATATGCCCCCATTGTCTGAGATGGGAAAACCCCTTTAATGTGGCCCTGGAAAAAACTAAAAAGTGTCCCCATTTTGTAGTCGGGTCCAAATTGACAGAAGGTGGGGCCAACACAAGTAGACTTACCGCTAGCAATTCCATATTGTGGCCCATTATACCACCCCAGCACAGTGCATCACAAAATACTGCCCCAGCCGCACAAAAGACCCTTGCAGAAGCTGCCCCTCTGTGGTGGCCAGGGCCAGCTGCCACATTTGGTCCTCCTACTCCAGTTGCCTTAAGATGGCAATACAGTTGAATTCAGGAGTTAGGACAAGAGTGTCAGATTACTTGCTATGGCTGGCAGCCACGAGGAGGGCTCTGGTGGCCCCCTATACAGTACAACGAACATATGTTCATGCAGGCACCACCGATCATAGTTTCTGGGCACCAGATAGAGTGGTCTAAACCGCAATCTACTGCCCAGAAACAATGCAGCTATATCAGAACAAGCGATCGCAATAGCAAAGTGAAGGAGACTGCTGTAAATGTGGTGATCTCTTCCATGGAACGAGCAGCCGACTGCCGGGAAGGAACGATGCCTTCCCAACAATCGGCTGCAGAAACCTCCCGTCTAAATCCACCTTTAGGCCGGGTTCATGGCACTTTGTTCTATTGCTGTATACAGCATATATGCCTGATCCCCACTAGACCCCATTATAGTGAATAGAGTTCTGCCGTGCACAATGTAATCATACATCTAAGATCTTGTAATGGGTTTTTATTAAAAAAAATTGGACCGTTTGGTTTCTGCAGCTGTCTCTTGGCCCAGGTCTCCAAATCCTCTCTCCTCAACATCGTCCTACGCCAATTTATAACCAGGTCAAAGTTTAACATTCGATTTGGTCAAAGTTCATACCCGATCAATGCCGCATGTAAACGTCTGTCAATCAGCTGACAATCAAGCAAATGATGCAGACATTAAAGGGCTTCTGTCACCGCCCAAAAGTCATTTTTCATTTTTGGCCTTATTAAAATTCGTATTGTGCAATTATTTAATATATAGTGCTCTTACCTTTTTCTGTGGCTTAGTTTCTTAAATAAATTAAAAAAAAAAAAAAAAAAAAAAAATCGCACTTTTATAATATGTTAATTACTTCGCTACCCAGCAAGTAGGGCGGTTACTTGCTGGTAGCCGCCGCATCCTCCTTTAAAAAAAAAAAACGCCCCCCCCCCGGTTAATTGACAGGGCCAGCGAGCGCTCTCCTCCTCTGGCTGGCCCTGTCTGCATTTCAAATCCCGCGCCTGCGCCTTATGTGTCTTCATTCGGCGCAGGTGCTCTGAGAGAAGGACGCTCGCTTCATCTGCACTTCCACAGTGCGCCTGCGCCGATGACGTCACCTGCATTTTAATAAGGCCAAAAATGAAAAATGACTTTTGGGGGGTGACAGAAGCCCTTTAAGAGCTTTGTTGTTGGGCCTCATGCACACAAACATATTTTGGGTCCGTATCCGATCCGCTTTTTTTTTTTTTGCGGATGACGCATAGACCCATTTATTTTTATGGGTCTGGAAAAAACATGTACAACACACAGATGTCACCTGTGAGCTGACCGCTCCCATATGCCCATCCGTAAACGAACACGGTAGTGTGCATGAGGCCTTAGTTGACATTGTTCGGTTTCAAGTGGTTTTCACTTTAAAAATCAAGTACCGAGTTATTCAACCGAGTCACACGAGGCGTCAGCTCCTCGGAGCCCATACATTCTAATACAGTACAGGGACGGATCTCCGTACAGTATTAATCTAAAGTTTTGAACAAAGTGACTGCGGATGAAGCATCTGAAGCTCGCTTTGTCATCACTAATGGCGACCATAATAAAAGTGATGATAACCGATCGTTCGGTCATACAGGAACAATGACTGCCATGTAAATGGAGCCTAAGGAGTGCTGATTGACTTGCTGGATTGTCGATCGGTGCTGGTTACCGGCAGAATATCTGCCAGTGTAAATGGGCCCTAAAATCTATTGCTCCCTGTAAGAAGCCATTTCAGGGTTGAATTGGAAACAGATATTGTAGATAGGCTCCCTATAGCATTATCCGATGGTATGAAGTCCACGTCAGAGGACCTACTGAATCATATCTGCAAAAATAATATTATAATCTGCACTTCCCTACAGAACACTTTGGAGATTTATGAAAACTGGTGTAAAGTAGAACTGGCTTAGTTGCCCATAGAAACCAATCAGATTCCACCTTTCATTTCTCAGAGCTCCTTTGGAAAATGAAAGGTGGAATCTGATTGGTTGCTATAGGCAACTAAGCCAGTTTTCCTTTAAACCAATTTTGATAAAACTCACGCTTTGTTTTTCAGGTTTTTATGCTCCTGTAAGCAGATAGGGACTGTCCTTCACAAATGTAGACGTAATCATATACGTATGAGCTCCTGAAAATCATTTTATGATTTTAACATCAATTCAAGTCTAATAAAAGATTTGCTTCATAAAACACAAGCCGTGAGTAAGCCCTCATTCTGTTTTCCACTGACTTTAAAAGGAAAGAACCATAAAAGCCAACAAAAATCTAGTCTCCATGACAGAACGAGCAGTCGGCTTTGGCACATCAGTTGTTTTTGTTGCTTGCGGCGAAGAAAAGTAGAAAAACTAAAATCCTCAGATTTAATTAAACTGGTACCAATCACTGTTTCCCAGTCCATGGTAATTCTTGTCCAAACCAATAAGGTTTTCCCATGTAGGATATTAAAGGGAACCTGTCACATTGAATATGTCGTCTGAGATGAAAGCAGCATGTTATAGAGCAGCCACTTACCGATCCATATGTCTGCACACCATGTACTGCCCGCATGTGAATGTAATTCCGCAGGCCGCAAATAAGATAGATCAGGTCTTATTCTTGTCTGTTTTGTGGTCCGCAAAATACATACAGTCATGTGAATGCTCCAGAATCTTCATATGAATAGCCTATCCTCAGGACAGGTCAATATGAGATCGGCGGGTCGGACACCCCAGCCCATCAGCTGTTCGAGGAAGTCTCGACGTTTACCAGAACAACTGCTGAGCTCTGCGTCCTTCTCCCACCATTGTACCCGTGCAGTTAGTGCTTGGAGATTAATCAAACTATTTTAACTCTCTGCATCATCACGACCACTGTCTGCGCCATCTTATTAGACTTCCAAGACTGCGCTGTGCCCGGGCACCAACCTAATACTGCACCCATGGAGGTGAGAGAAATACACAGTGCAACCCCTCTATATCTAGGACACCCATCAACATACAGTATACTAGGGCTGAAACAATTACTCAAATTAATCGATTAACTCAGCACAAAAAAAATCCTCGATGCTAATTTTTTGCATCGATGATTCGTCAGTGCCATGTGACCATGGAGTGTGAGAAGCTTGCTATCACTCCGCTCTGTGGTCACCCGCCTGCCCGCACAGCGCTGCACTGGATCAAACGTCAGGACATTTTAGTTCACTGGCGCTGCGGCTGGGCACTGATGGCTAGGAGGGAGAGTGGGGGAACTAATGGCAGTGGGGGCAGATGGTGGCACAAGGGAGGGGGAAACTTATGGCACAAGGGAGGGGGAAACTTATGGCACAAGGGAGGGGGAAACTTATGGCACAAGGGAGGGGGAAACTTATGGCACAAGGGAGGGGGAAACTTATGGCACAAGGGAGGGGGAAACTTATGGCACAAGGGAGGGGGAAACTTATGGCACAAGGGAGGGGGAAACTTATGGCAGGGGGGCCGATGAGTTATTATTAAAAAAAAAATTAATTATTTTTTTCTTATTAGAGTACTCAATTAAATCGATCAAATAATTGATTACTAAAATAACCGATCATTGCAGCTCTACAGTATACTGCCCTATCAACATAAAAATAAAAAAAGTTTATTGCCAGGAAAAATAAAAATAAAAATGGAGAAAAATCAATAATAGTCTTTAAAGTAAAAATAATCATCCAGCCCTAGCTCCAGTCCATCCTGCTTTGATTATGGGGGACATTTACTAATGAGTTTGGAACTATTTTGGTGGTAAAATAAGCGCAAGTCCACCTTCTTAACCGCATGGCACTTCTTATTGTCACACACCTTGTCAAATTAGATGGATCTTATGGCAGAGAAAGGGGGCGGGGGGGGGGATAAGACTTTTGTAAAAAGCCAGTCTTGGTAAATGGGCCCCAATAATGTACCTTCCATCTTCATACTGATGCAGTACTCATCTTATCACTACCTTCCCAAGTTCCTTCCATTCTATACAGTCTATGATAGCAGCAGATGTGACCTGCGGGATGGCACAACGCCAAGTCTACTCCTCCATGCATGAGATGCAGGTCACAAGTTATGATCTCTCTCTCCCCTCACCCAGAAATAACTGAAAAGCGGTACAAAGGAGGTTTTGTAAAAAATCATCATATATGAGGAGGAGACTTGGAATGAGAGGTAACCTGGCAGCAAGATTTAAACAGGAGGGCACCAGATATGTCACCTAGACATTCTACATGTATAGAGACATTTTTCCTGTGATCCAGAGGGTCACTTTATAGGGGCTTGAAAAAACATTAGACAAATGGACACAAAACCTCTGAAATTTTACAAATCACTACAGAAAATGCTCTGCTCTGCAGGTCAGGAAGAGTCGAGAGGAAATTAAGCAAAGTCTAGGATCTAAATCTAAGCAAATCATCACCATGGCCCAAAATCAACATCCTGTAATCAAGGATGGGTCACTCCCTTCGCCTCAGCAGGGGGTGCAAACTTACACCTTGTGTAAAGATCTACTGTAGTCACGGCATTAGCAGTATTCTCACTAGCTGGAGTCTTGGGTAACACAACACGAGTCCACGTAGCATGCCACACACAAGGAAGGCCATGACAGACGAGCGGCAGCTACGTCAACACTGAAACCAGGAAAAGGTCTGGAATCTCAGAGTGGAAACAGATTAATCAAGAACGCTCCAAATAAAAAAAGGCAACAATTTCAATAAAATTCCCTTATAGAGCACATCAAGTATATGTAGTCTGAGAAAAAAAGATTTAATAGCAGCAGATGGAGCATCTTGTAATGGTTAACAATGTCCTGCAGTGAGACAAGATGCTTAGTATTACACACATACACAACAGCAAAATATTCTAATAGAAAACAATACAGAGAATGGATTCACGGGGGTTCTTGCCCCCAATATAATAATGTACACTTTATAAATTTAGCTACTGAGTGGAGACTTCATTGTGGAATCCATCTCTATTAGGGTTCAAGCACACAAACGTATTTTTTGTCAAAAAAACGAAATGACTGTGCATTCCAAATCCGTATGGCAGTTCCGCCATAAAATAGACCATGTCCTATTATTGGATAGGACTGTTCCATTAGGGGCCAGGAATTCTGTTCCACAAAGTGCGGAATGCACATGGCAGGTATCTGTGTTCGGCGGGTGAGCAATTTGCGGACCACAAAACATCCAACGGTCATGTACATGAGCCTTTAGGGGACCCACTGACTTGAAAGGGACTGCGATCCACAAGATATGGCGAAAAATAAGATACGTCCTATCTTTTGTGGTGCGGAGGCATAGACCTGAAAGCCCATGGAAGCGCTTCATAGTGTTTTCGTGGGCTTCCGAATCCATGCCTATGCTCCGCAAAAGATAGGACATGTCTTATCTTTTGCCATATATTGCAGATCGCAGACCCATTCAAGGTCACGTGCACAAGGCCGGTGCCCGTATATTTCGGACCCACCGCTTGCGGTCTGCAATACGGAGACATTACGTTCATGGCCATGAAGCCTTACCCAAAGTCAAGACCTGCTTCTAGTGGTAAACTGCAAGAGCACCCGGAGGAAGAATAGACAGAATGAGTATCCAGTGAGGGCAGTAGTGGCCTCCATGAAGCACTTAGCGTGTGACAAGGGGAGCCATGACCTCCTTGGGAAGCTCTGGTAAACAAGAGGCTACCTGGGCTCCTTAATTCTGAGTCTGATTGTCTTCTGCTTTCTGGCTACCAAGCACACTATTGCTGCGTCTTGGAAGAAGAATTCTCTAGACGTCTCTTAAGTCAAGAGGTGATTAACGAAAAGTTTACTTCTATCCTAGCACACCACCATGTCAAATTCCTGGAGGTTTGGGCCCCTTGGATCGATTTCCCTCTTTCTGATCAGCGGGACAGATCTCTGCTATCCTTTTGAGGTCACGGACATCCCCCCTTTAGTTTAACTGAGTGTGTCGTCCTGCAAGAGAAACCCCTTCACAGCCCACCAACATAAGGCCGCTCTCTTCCTCCCTTTCTTCTGCTCCAATACAGATCTATTGAGGTGCCCTTGGAGGATCTGGAGGAAACCCACAATATTAGACAACCACTGCTTACAAATCATTTCATGTTTATTGCACGTTCCTTCTTTGACTTATTTTCTCATTTTGCCAATTGTTTGATTGAAGTTGGAAATATAAGCAACATTTTTGCAATAAAAAGTTATTGTAAAAAAAAAAAAAAAAAAAAAAAAAAAAAAGGTTTGGATTGGTGTAGGTCCAACTCAGATCGCTAGAACGAGGAGAGAGAGATGCTGACATAGCACGCGCTCTCCTCGCTGCAGGATACGGGCTTAAGAGAAAGTCTCAACTCCTGAGGAGAGGGTGGTTTGCAAGCAGCATGCCTCTACTCCTCGTTCTAGCGATCGGTGGGGGTCCCAGGACTCGGACCCCATCAGTCACAACATTTGATATGCCTGTTGTTTCAAGTACAGTGACACTTAAAAGATGCAAACTCATCAAGGTTCCCTTTTATAGGCCAAGTGATGATCAAATGTACTGTGTATCTGGGTGATTCCCAGCTCAATAAAAGTCCCCCAGCATGTCGGTATACAGATAAGGTGTGACGTTCGCCCCCCCCCCCCCCCCCACAACGCACAATAGAAATGGGAATTCCAGCCGCTTCCTGTTTTAAGTGTACAAACGACATTCCTCGCCTCAAGTTCACAGCCCTCTCCAGGACACTATTATAATATTTCTGGCCCAGGCAGAAGGGGCTAAATATGCAGGGAGAGAGAACAATAATGCATTGTGATGTCATAGCTCCGCCACATTCCGATGTGCAGTACAAAAAAAGAGCAAATAATAGCTGAGAGCAGAACATACAACGTGAGAGGGTCCATGATAAAGTGACTCAACCTGAAAATAAGTCAGTTCACTGAAAACCAAAACTAGAACAATGTAATGACCGTTTTAATGAGTCGTGCAGAGGAGCTTGCCATCTAAGGCCTTATGCACTCGACCATGATCGTATCACGGTCTGCAAAGCACGGATCTGCAAAATATGGAAACCTTCCGTGTGCAATACGGACATTCTTCTCACTCCCATTACTAGAAATGACTATTCTTGTGTGTGCAATACGGACATGAATGGGACACGTTCTATAGTTTGCGGAACAGACAAACTGATGACATCTGTGTGCAGTCCGTTTTATTTTTTTTTGCAGACACATAGGGCCTCATGCACCCGGCCATTGTTGTGGTCCGCGTCCAAGCCACATATTTTGCGGCTCGGGCGCGGACCCATTCACTTCAATGAGGTGGCAAAAGACGCGGACAGCACTCCGTGTGCTGTCCGCATCCGTTGCTCCGTTCCGTGCCCCCGCAAAAAAAATACAGCATGTCCTATTCTTGTCCGTTTTGCGGACAATAGGCATTTCTATAATTGGCCACGTTCTGTTCCGCAAATTGCGGAACGGAACGCGGAGCAGCTTCCGTGTTTTACGGATCTGCGGTTTGCGGAACCGCAAAACACCATCGGTCGTGTGCATGTAGCCTAAGAATGAATGGGTTCCTGGGCAACCTGCAAAAAAAAAAGCGGATCCGACAAATACAAAATACAGTCATGTGCATGAGGCCTAACAATACCTAAAAGTTACCAGAGTCAGGTTCTGACCACGTGTTGGACCATACACCACGCTGATCAGCAAATTAAGTGCCATTTACATGCAGCAAATATTGAACATTCACAGGACAGTGGGAAAAAAAACAGCTATCAAAATGGATACACAGTTTTTCATGGCCAGTTTTCATCAGTGTATGCATCCATTTTTTGGCCGTCTATCCGGTTTTAATGCCCATTTCATGCATGATGCATCCATTAAAAAAAATTCTCATCAGTTTCACCTGAACATCAAATGGCCTCCATAGTGCCCCCAAGAATGATTAATGGCACTTTTATTACCTACCTCCTAGTATAACAGCCCACATAATGGCCTACCACTATGATTAACAGCCCCCACTAGTGACCCCCCCTCCGCCCTCCAGTACGATTAATGGCCCCTTTGTGCTCCACAGTAGAAAAAATGCCCTACTTAATGGCCCCATTCTGCTTGTGCCACACAAAAAAAAAAAAGAAGGAAAAGCAATACGCCCCACACTGCAGAAAGTCTCATTGATTATTAATGGGGTCCATCTGGCTGTGAAAATGGGCAAAAATAGGAAATACAACAGTGCTGTACTAATACGTTTAATCAGAGCCTCTCGTGGCTTTTACGGTCGCGTGGTACTCGACCACGGTGTGGCTGCCCCGCGGTGGGTGGTCATACCCTTATAGTTCCATTTCTGTGTTGAATCCAACAGAAGAGCAGCCTGGGGACCCAATATTAAGAAGTAACGGTGTCTGTACCTACCAAGAGACCACAATTTACTATAAGGGCACCACTGTAAAGGATGGGGAAATCCAGTTCCCACGTGCAGGGCCGGTAGCAGCAGGAAGAGGCCGTGTGTCCAGCAGTCACTGTGAGAATTACATTGGACTCTCTAAACATATAGTATACAGTATAACATCCATATGTTAACAGGGTTTTCAGATTACAATATTGATGACCCATACTAAAAGTGGGGGTCCGACTCCCGACACCGAATCAGCTGCTCTAGTGAGCCCTGCAGCCTCCTCACACCAAACCAAGCGCAGCGCTGTACATTGTATAGTGGCTGTGCTGGGTATTGCAGCGTATGGCCATGAGCTGTGCCTAGGCCACATGAATGATGAATGTTACGTCACAAGGGTGGGTTCACATGACGTTTGACGTATACGTTAGAAAAAAGAAAAAAAAAGAATTCAAAGGATCCTAAGTCCAGTAAAAAAAAAAAATATTTTTTCTTACACTGGATTTCTATGGTGAACAGATGCCTCTGTATGGCATCAGTCTAAGGAATCCATTTAATGTATACGTTAAACGGATGATAAAAAGATGCTGCAGCGGTCACTAAAGCAGCGGGGCCTCTTTAAACAGCTGATCAGCAGGGGGGGTCGGGAGTCGGACCCCCGCCAATCAGATACTCATGACCTACCCTGAGGATAGTAGAAGCAGAGATAGACCAGCACTCAATTTCCTTTGTGATTATTGTAGATTTATCGCGGCATCTGGGTCAATACATGTGATGTGTTTCAATTAAGGCATGAGCCTTTTTCAAAAAACGTGCCGGAGCCAAAACACGTCGTGTGTGTTCACACAGATGCCGCGATAAACCAACCATAAATCGCAAAGGATAGTGAGTGGCGGTCTTTGTCTGCTCTGAATCTGGGATGCCTTCCCTAGACACAAGCACCACGTAATGGAATAACAAGAGCGCCTAGGGGCTGCCGGGAATTATACTGTCTATTAGAGGTCATCAATATTTTACCCCCAGAAAACCCCTTTAACCCTCTACTTTCCAATTCCTCACTAGCACTTGCCTCTCGTTACTTCTGTACTGTAAGAACATCTCAACCCCTGAATCCAATCCAACATATACCGAATGTACACCGTGTCGATCGCCTTTATGGTCAGCGTGAGGTTATCAATCCTTCCCATGCTGGTTTTTAAGTGCACTTTATATTGGGCGTAAGTTCATGTATTATGGAGAGAACTGGTCTGATGGAGAATTAGTTTGTGTTTGGCTTGGAATCAGGGATTCAATTAGCCCAGAATGAGGTTTTATCATCACAACTCTTAGGCCCCTGATTTATCAAGAAGTGTGCGGCTCTGGTCTCGTCAGCCTGCGCCGTCAGAGGAGGCATTTAAAGGGGCTATCAGTGGGTTATCCTCTGGATAGATCACCAGTATCTGATCGGTGGGGTCCAACACCCGGGACCCCTGCCGATCAGCTGTTTGAGAAGGCGCTGGCGCTCCTGTGAGCAGTGCGGCCTTCTCCAGAGTGACCAGTCACATGTCCTAGGCGCAGAGAATGGGACTGAGCGCGATACCAGCACAGCCGCTATACCATGGATCAGCCACCTCCAGCACTCCAGCTGTTCTGAAACTACAACTCCCAGATTCCTCCTTTCACTTCTATGGGAGTTAAAAAAGAAAAGAAAAACTGCCAAGCAAGTGGGCACGCTGGGGGTTGTAGTTTCACAGTAGCTGGAGTGCCGAAGGTTGCTGAACACTGCGCTATACAATGTACGGTGATGGGCTTGGTGAGCAGAGAGAAGGCTGTGGTGACGTCCGCGAGTCCTCTCCATTGTGTCTATTGACCATGGGGGCTGCTGTAAAGCATCTCTGTAAATTCTGTTAACAACAGACAAGATGGCTGCCCTCATAACCATGTTCAGAAAACAGAATTAAAAAATTCTTCCTTAAAAAAGAATAATAAGGTACAAACACGTCTGGTTCACACTTTCGTTTTGTGCGGATCAGTCATGGACGGATCCGTTCAGATAATACAGCCGTCTGCATTCGTTCAGAACGGATCAGTTTGTATTATCTGTAACATAGCCAAGACGGATCAGTCTTGACCATTGAAAGCCAATGGAGGGCGGATCCGTTTTCTATTGTGCCAGATTGTGTCAGAGAAAACGGATCCATCCCCATTGACTTACATTGTGTGCCAGGACGGATCCGTTTTGGTGTCCGTCTCAAAAGCGGAATGGAGACTGAACTGATGCATTCTGAGCAGATCCTTTTCCATTCAGAACGCAACTGATCCGTTTTGGACCGCTTGTAAGAGCCCAGAACGGAACTCACAAACGGAAAGCCAAAACGCCAGTGTGAAAGTAGACTTAATCACATGCTTTCATTCACAGAGAATGATCCACACATCATTATCTGAACTCAATCAGCCATATTTATTTGTGCGCCTAAACAGGGAGCGGCCATCCAGGAATTTTGCATGGCTATCCCCTACAGACTGTCAGCAAAGAGGTGCAAACAGGACCTGACCACGTGCCGTCAGGAGGGGGTCCTGCCTGCTGAGTGTCTAATAGGCGGCCTCCATCACAGCTGCTGCAGAGGAAGGTCTGTGTCTGATCTGTATTTTTTGCGGATCGCATGTGACCCATTCATTTCTAACGGGCCGCAAAAAATCCCCCGCGGGCTGACTGCTTCTGTGCCGAAAACGATAAAACATCTCCTATATTTGTTTGTTTTGCAGACAAGAACAGGCGATTTTTTTATGAGGCCTGCAAAACTGTGGGATGCACACAGACCGCATCTGCATTATGTGAATCCGCGATTAGTGCGTCACAAAACGGATACAGTCAGGTGACTGTTCTGCAAAAAGGTTCTGTCAGCTCTCCTGACATGTCCGTTTAAATAACTACTTGTAATAGCAACGTAACAATTCTGGAGCATCTTTTCATATAACTATGTTGTTCCATTCCTCTGTTATTCCTGCTAGAAGTTTATGAATAAAGGCACAACTCTGTGTCAACAGTGTGGGGGGGTCTGCGGAGTCTGACACTGGATGCACTGATTAGATAGTATCAGACTGTGCAGGGGCACACCCAACACAGGCGACACCCTTTCATAAACACTTCTAGTAGGAATAGGAGGGAAACATCACAACATACAGTTCTAAGAAATAGGGGGCAATTATCGGACCAATTACAGGCCAATTATCAGGACCTAGCATTGATTTCCGATAATTGTCCTGTGTAAGAGGGCCCTAAGGGCGACTTTAGACCGCGGCTTCCCACATACCTCCAGCTTTCCCATCACATGAGGGTCTGGACTTACTACAAATCTAACATATGTGGCTTCGGTTGTGTATATAAAATAGTGACAAACGCTTTCCAAGAACGGAGACGATTCTCACGATTAGAAAAGCAAAAACAAACAAAAATCCTGACATAACGTGAAGCGCTGAAGATCACTCCGCACATCACAGCAAACTCATTAAACAGCCCCATTTATTTATACATGTTAATCCAAATCTCCGGCCGGGAAGCGACGACCCTGACAAATAAACAGACTCCTGCACGCGGGGCTCTCTAATGCAGGGCACTGTGGGGGGGGCCACGAAATATTAGAGGACACTTCTGGAAAATACCGCATAAGGGAGGGATCTGTTCAACGGGGTGAAAAGTGCACGCAGCCCACGGCCACCGTTTTGAGGGGGGGGGGGGGGGCATTGAGAAACCGCACACGACAACCACAGACCAACAAGAAGGCCATTGTCAGGACTGGTCATGTGACAACAATGTGCGACAAGTAGAGGAATTCTTACCAGTTTATGCCAAACAGATTTAAAACATGCCTCAGATTTTTATTATAGCATTTTAGGTCCATTGTTCTGTACGGATTCATTTCTCAGTATGTCTTTATAGCAGTCCGGCCCTGACATAGGTCAAAAGACAACGTGCTAGCTGTCTTCAGCCACCACTAGAGGGAGCAGGGGAGCTTACCAAATGCGGTGACTAGAGATGAGCCAATTTAAGGGTATGAAATTCATTCATGCTAACTGGTAAAAGGTGAATTGCGTTATGGATTCCGTTACCACGGTCCATACTGGAATGCCTTAAGAGGCATTCCGTCATAATAGAAGTCTATGGCCTGCATAATGGATCCCTCCCGTTTCCGTTATGCAGGAGAGGACTCCCCTGCATAACAGAAACAGGACGGATCCGTTTTGCAGCCCATAGACTTCTATTATTACGGAATGATTCAGTCATAGAATTGCGTTATGGTCCGCGGTAACGGGATCCATAACGCGATTCCCCTTTTACCAGTTAGCGAAGCGTGAACGAATTTCAATATATGAAATTCGCTCATCTCTAGCAGTTACCTATACAGCTCCCTCTAGTGGTGGTGGCTGTGGGGAGCCAGCAGGTTATCAACTAGGATATCAATATCAGATCGACAGGAGTCCAAAACCTAGTACCGCCACCAATCAATATTTCGGTAGTAGTCCCAGCACAGGAAACAGGTTCAGGAACCACATATGCAGCCATGCTCACATTTTGGTGAATGGGAGAAGTGCTGCATTAACCAGGAGAGAGCCATGAAGTCCCGGCACTGATCGCCGGGGGTGTGGGGTGTTGGACCACCCACCAATCTGACGACCTATCATAGGGATAGGTCATCATCAATTGTTAAATCCTAGAGAACCCCTTTAAGGTTATGCCTCCGCAGGCGATTTGGAGCTCTGCTTTAGAACTACTGAGCTCTGACTGCTATAAACCTATATTAAAGGGGGTGGCTTATCACTAGGATATGCCCCCAGTGTCTGATCGGTGAAGGTCCCACCTCTGGGACCCACACCCATCTCCAAAACGGAGCCAGCAAAGAAAAGGAGAGCAGACCGGTTAAGCGCGGCCTCCCTCCATTCATTTCTATGAGACTGCCGAAAATAGCCGAGTGCTGGCCCAGCTATATCAGTTAGCCCCATTAAAGTGAATGGCGCAGTGGTCGCGCTTGCGCGGTCGGCTTCCTATTCATTTCTATAGGACTTCCAAAAATTACGGAATATTTTCGGCAGTCCCATATAAATTAATGAAGGGCAGCCGTGCACGCGCGGTCCGCTCTCCTTCTCTTTGCAGACTCCATTTTAAAGACAGGTGTGGAGCCCAAAACGTGGAACCCGCACCTATCAGACATTGGGGACATATCCTATCGATATGTCCCCAGTGTATGAGATGGGCCAACCCCTTTAAAAAATTCATCCACACAGAATTTTAAACTTACTGTGTTTTCAATTGCGCTCAGGGTGGATATTTCATGGAATCCCGTGACTTGGTTTTAGAGGACGCCGCCTCTGGTTCTCGGAAATAGCCCCATTGTGTTAAATGCCTCACACATTGACACGGATCAACAACTGTTTACCACCTTGCCGTTGATCACTTTTCAGAGCATGAAGGGTTAATCCGGCGTGACTGCAGCCTTCTCCAGCCAGATGACAAGTGGGACTTTTAAACACAAATGTGACCCTTAAAAGCCCAGACCCCCTACTTTAAAGCACTTTGTTTATTTCGTGCATGAATTAACCTAAAGTAGGGAAGGTCAGAGGTCATTACTTGAAGCTCTAAGGCGTTTTAAGAGGAACAGCAAAAAAAAAAAACAAAAAAAAAAAAAAAACACACAATGGAGCCGCATGTAATGTAGAGAAAGGTCTGTCATCATGACGCTGACCACACTAATGACAGATCACTGATGACTAAATAACACTATTAAAGGGGTTGTGTCACTGCAGCAAGTGGCATGGATCATGTAGAGAAAGTCAGTACAAGACACTTACTAATGTATTGTGATTGTCCATATTGTCTCCTTTACTGGCTGGATGCATTTTTCTATCGCATTATACACTTCTCATTTCCATGGTTACAACCACCCTGAAATCTATCAGAGGTGGTCGTGCTTGCACGCTATAGGAAAAAGCACCGGTCTCTCTGGTGGCCGGGACCGTGAGATTGCGCATAGGCTAGCAAGTGCGACCACCACTGCTGGATCTTTGGGTGGTCATAACCTCTGGAAACGAGCAGTGTATAATGTGATGGGAAAAAAATGCATCAAGCATAAAGGATAATAAAATAAATGCTTAAAATAAGCGCTGCTTGTGGCCACGTCAACGCTGAGGCCAGACATTGGCTGCAGCAGAGCATGTGACCATGCAGGGCTAAATGAAAACATCCCAGGGACTGGACACAGAGAAGGCAGCGCAGAGGACCGGAGTGGCGGGGAGCACGCAAGTGAGAATTTTCTGTTTAAGGAGGCACTTGCTTAAAAAATAAAAATCTGTACTCCCGGAGAACCCCTTTAAGCAGTATAAACGTTGTAATGTAACATACATTACACTGGTCTCTAACCTGCTGGGCGTCTCCCGACTGCACCTAGATAAGTGACGTGAAGGGAAACAAGCATGGGCATTACGACCAGGCTGCTGTGGGGCTCAACAGGTAAGTGGGGCCCATTCCTACTCAGACATAGTGATGACTATGAACAATGGAAGGAGGTGGAAATAACGGAATGTGGTCCCAGTCTAAGTTTTATTATGGAGCCCCCCCAAGGTACTCCTGCTGTGTGCATTACTACTTCTCTGAAGCC